>CM046788.1:41188394-41245894 GCA_025617405.1 Perca schrenkii
TGTTTTAGCTTTGCTAGCAGCATGGCACCAAACACTACTATAATGTACAAAAAAGATAACATCATCATGAAACTACAACTTAAGATTAACACATCTGATTGGAATGAGTGGAGCAATCCCCTGTAAGTTTGCCCCCCACAGGTATCTATCTTCTATTGTCTATCTTGTGAAGTCTCACTTAATTAGGTTTAAATTTGATTTGAGAACTAAGCTTGTCTAATGAAAAGACAAGAGTCATTGGAGAGGCCTGAGGGCACAATGACAGGAGCATCTGATCTTTACTGAGACAACCCTCCGTTTGCCAGCTTTCATTTTGCCAGATTCTTGACTGAAGTTATTTATGTGGCAGTCTTTTCACACCAAAACACCACAAACTGTCCCAGCCTATCACACCTCAGCTCCACCCAACCCACCTCCAGTGACTGACAGAGACAAAACTGCAGGTTTCAACTTTTCCCTTCAGAAAGCTCTGGATGTGTTTATACTCAGTCTATAGTTCAGGATTAAAATACTGCTTTGCTGATAATAATATTAATCTATCTTTTATCTTGTTGTTGAGGACGTGTGTCCACAAATCAAAACCAAGACAGATTTACACTTTTGATGGATGAAGTTTGTGACACACACCTGCCAATTCAAAAACAACTGTCTGCCTTCACAAACGGTTCCGGGTAGTTTTGGAGAGTCAGAGAACAAACAACTGATCCACGTTTCAGAGAATAAAGTCTTCAGGCTGATGGATCTAACTTGCTTCCTGGTGCTGATAAAATCTGACTCAACTGAACATAAAAAGGCTCATTTTGGCCAAAACGTCATACATCATACAATAATACTGAGTTACTTAAGATATACAAACGGTAAATAGAAGTGCTGAAAGAATGTATCACTGCTGTCATCTTAAAGTATATTATGTAGTCCCAAAATATCACAAATGAGAGCCGAGTTTTTTCACCAAAGGTGTGTAATGTTACCTGTCAGGCTGCTCCGCTGTTAAAGTCCCGTTCAGATGAGGTCAAAGAGACGTGGTACCTTCATCAGCAGACACTGACAGATGCTGCTGCTGTCTGTGTTCATATGACTCCTCCTAACACCTTTATATCTAGAAGAGTCATGTGACGTGTGAACAGGACCCAGTCACACCTGTAGTGCTGCCAGTCGGCTCTCTAATTGGACAGTTTTCAGGTTAATTATGTAATGTGGGAGGAACAGTCTGAACAACATGTACACACCTCAGGTTTCATTCCAAGGAAACTGAAGTTGGGATGTTATCTGTCCAGCGGTGGCTCACCTCTTACTGCAGCTCTGTTTTAGGTTTTTGTTTCCTCTTAAGTTTTTCTTACTTTAGTTATGTACAGATTTTTCCCAGGCTTAACATAAGGTGAAGTTGGTACTGCACCTAACTTCTATGTGAGATTATTTTGAGTGGAAACACTGAGCTGTGAGTTTCTTGTTTTTGACTGACCCCGTTGGGACCGGTCATTAGAAAAGGACTGTTGGTAAGCTAATGTTAGCTTTGTGTTAGCAAGCTAAGGCACTTGAAAACATGATACTGTATAGCTTTTTAATGTATCCAGATTTATTACAGAAACATAGTTAGCCTAAAACAACAACTCACCCTTTGTCTTCATGCAGCAGGTTTGAAGGGGGACCTGTGAGCAGGCCGCCCCCCCAACACTAACATTAGCCACCATAAGCTACTGGTCATACCAGACCAAGAAAGGTTGCATCAGGAAAACCCCTTAGTGTATTGTAATTAAGAAAGGATGTGTTTTATTGATTCTCATTTGTGCTTTTCATTTGTAAAAGGATTTTTTTTTCTTTCTCTGAAGAGTTACTTGGTTTCACTTTAACTAATTTAACCAGCAGTCACAGTCCATTATGGTGACCTTTGGCATCCACAGTTAAGCTGTCCAAACCAAAATCATTCTAGCCACATTGTTGACATGCTCCAATAAATCATAACATTCAAAAGAAATCTTAGGGTTTACTGCGTTATGCTTAGTCCATTAAAGGAGAACTCTTTTTATTTTTATTTTATTTAACCTTTATTTAACCAGGTAGGCCATTGAGAACAGGTTCTCATTCGCAACGGCAACCTGGCCAAGAAAAGCATAAGTGTGCAAGCACTCAATACAATACAAGAATACAGAATACAATAGGCTACATAGAGTGCAGATTAAGTAGGACACATTAACATTTTACAAGTAAAATGATAATTGCAAATGTCATACCACTGTACTGTAATGTTTTGTTTGGAATTTTTTTTGATATGTCTGAAATACATTTCTTCATTCATTCATTCATTCATTCATTCATTCAAAGTGACCCAAATCCAATTTTGTTGCTCATATCTGATTTTTTCATGACAGTATATACAGTCCAAGTCACATGGCATCCGATCTTTTCCAGTTCTGATTTGGGCCACTTTAATATGTAATCCAAATCCATTACAGGTCAGATTTTAAAGAAAATTCGACCTCAGTCGTAATGTGAACTGCCAGTCAAGAAAATTGGAATTGAGCATTAAGGCCTGTAATCTGAATGTGACCTTATACATTACAGCTACAGTTCACAGACCCGCCCTGCTGGGTGTGTGTGTGTGTGTGTGTGTGTGTGTGTGTGTGTGTGTGTGTGTGTGTGTGTGTTTGTCTGTCTGTCTGTCTGTGTGTATGTGTGCGCATTGTTGGGGAGTAACGGAATACATGTAACGGCGTTACGTATTCAGAATACAAATTATGAGTAACTGTATTACACCGTTACAGTTACAATTTAAATAGTTGGTATTTAGAATACAGTTACATTGTTAAAATCAATGGATTACATGACGATACTTCTCTGTTTCACGAGTTTATTCACTCTCTGAATAAATTAAGGCAACTCCATGCATTTCCCAGAAGCCCTAATATGAAAATGAAAAAAATTAGCTATTTGCATAATCAGTCACAATGGAGTCATAACCGGCACAACAGTGCCAGGGCAGGAATACATTTCTATTTTGGAAATTCAAACAGTATTTCACATTAAAGAAAGAACAGGGAGAATGAAATAACTGTGCAGTGCAACCTCTGCTTCCCAGCAACCAGCCTCCTTTCAGCGTCCAAATTACTCCACCTCCACCAACCTGAAGAAGCATCTTAAAGTAATTCCCCTATGTGCTGATTTACTAGTCATTGAAAAGACTGACAAGCCCCATTTTACATGCTAGCTAACTTTAGCTAAAATTACCTTGTGGTAGCTTAGACTGTTAGATTTTTGTAGTATGCAGTTCGGGACTACAAATACAATAATCTATCAGGTCTGCTTGTTCAGGTAAACATTCAGCCAGTTGGAACAGAAGAACACACCAGAATAGGCCTGTTACTAAGCTGTATGTGATGGCCGCATACCTACACTTATAAAATGCAAGTCAATGTGGAAGTAATCCAAGTATTCAGAATAAATTACTCAGATTGAGTAATGTAACAGAATACGTTACAAATTACATTTGTGGGCATGTATTCTGTATTCTGTAACGGAATACGTTTTGAAAGTATCCTTCCCAACACTGTGTGTGCGTGTCTATGTGTGTCTGTGTGTGTGTCTGTGTGTATGTGTGTGTGCGTGTGTGTGTCTGTGTGTACTGCAGCATTCCTTCTGGCGTCTCCTGATGTTAAGCTGAACAATAGAAACGTCTCTATCTTTATGTATCAGCTCGTATTTTCATTCCCATCACTCCTCCGTAACGTAGCTTCACTGGAAGATTAATATCTGTCCTATGCGTGTGTGTGTGTGTGTGTTTGTGTGTGTGTGTGTGTGTGTGCGCGCGTGTCTGTGTGTTCTTGTTGTTCTCCAGTTGGAGTTTGATCAACCATCGGATATGTGGCGAGTTCTCATTCTCAGCCTGTTCTCATGAAACATTCGTTCATTTAGCTCTGAAAAGTAAGCAAGTAAAGCATATCTTAACTTAACTGTTGTTAACCTAAGTGCCTGCGTTTAATGTCTTAATCGGTTGCATGTTTTCATACATAAGGAGCTTTACACACAACCTTATCACAGCTGAAGATGTCATCACTGTTGGAGCCTACATTTGGGTGGTCATTTACATTTAAAAAGGTTGTAGTTGTAGTTCAAGTGAATTGTAGCACACCACGGTCAACTCTAATCAAATAAAACTATATTTATAATGATGTAATTTCCCACAAAATAGTGGCTAGCAAAAATGTTGCGTCACTAACTAAATAATAGCCAGAGTGGGGAATGTCAAGCCCTGAATGTAGGCCTATGTAATGAAATGCATACAAAAACACATTTTAAGTCTTGTATTACCAAGACACGAGTATAAATATATCCAAAACACATGCGATGATCATGTCATGCCACTGCTGAATTAGAGAACCAGCAGATATTTTGGTCAGCTGTACTCAACAGTGTTTGGCAGAGAGTCTGCTCTGCTGCCCAGTCTGAGCTTTAGTGCTGCCAGTCAGTGCTCTGATGGGAAAGTTTTCACAGCAGCTTGAGACACTGACCTCCAAAGAGATTAAACTGCAGAAAGACTGAAGCCCAAAAACAAGAAGGAACAAAAAAGGTTAATGAACTCATGACACAAACCTCGACTTTCATTCCAAGGAAAGTGACGTTGGACTGTTGTCTGTCCAGAGTTGCTCTTGTTTTAGATGTCAGTTAGATGGCCCCAACATCCATCACAGCCATAGGTGTAAGGATTAGGACCCCCCCCCCTAGAAGTATCATTAAAAACAATGCTGTGTATTGTAAATAACATAATGATGTATACTTAAAATATCTGTGTAAGTAGTAAAACAATACAAACTCCAAAAAATGCATTTCAAGTTTTACATTTTTAGTCCACCCTTCCTTGCCTCACAGTGGTATGGTCCACTGCCTACTGTACGTAAGGCTCTGCACTCAACTCACAGTCACATAGTGCAGTGATTTTCAACCACTGTGCCGCGGCCGTGAGAGATCACCCTGTGTGCCGTGAGAAATGATCAGATTTTACTTAATTTGTCCAACAACTTTTTTTATTGAGTTACTGCAAATAATTTGCCATTGTTGCGCATCTGTGCCTGCAATATGATAGCAGATAAATTAAATACTATTCTGTATCAGTAGGGTAGGTGACAGTATAGCGCAATAATGACCTTGTTGATTTAAGACAATAGAATTACTACCAGCAGGACTCCTGACTGTGACCAAAATTTGAGAGTGTGCGACTGAATTTTACATCCAGTCTCACATGTGCGACCAGTAAATTTGCCCCCTTTTTTACACGTTAAACGTTGAAATTTCGGTACTTGAGAGCGCGTAAGCGCAAGCTTATCTGTCAAAATTGACTGGGAGCGGAGCTCTGACACAAACACACACACTCGCACACACGCAGAGCTGCAGACCGTGCAAACTACATCGGGTATGTCTGCGATATGATATTAATGGCGAGCCGAAAGCGGTCGCGGTGCTGTTGATGTTATACTTCCTCGGAGCAAAGCAGCCAGGCACAACGGTGGTTTCTCTGCCCTGGTGCGAGACTGACAGGCTGAGGTTGTAAGGCAAGGCAACTTTATTTCTACAGCACCTTTCAGCAACAAGGCAATTCAAAGTGCTTTACATGAAACATTAAAGAGCAATTAAAAAAATAATATACAATTACAATAATAAAAAATATATATATTTGTTTTTACTGTCATGACAGCGATGGGGCTGTGAGTTTACCTTATATGTTGCATCTTCAAAAGTGACACTGAATTTGAAACAGCACATTGGAATTTATGCATCTATTATCAAAGTATTTATTAGTAATAGAAATGTGAATATTTGGTTAGCACGTTGATTTACGGTGTGTGTAGGGCCAAGATCATTGATGTAAGCCTGCAAAAGCAATGGATACATTTTTATAAATGAAAAATGCAGATTCTGATCTTATTAGGCTACAATGTGTCATTTTGTAACATTTTTGGTTGGTGGTGTGCCGTGGTATTTTTTGAATGTAAAAAATGTGCCGTGGCTCAAAAAAGGTTGAAAAACACTGACATAGTGAGTAGTTTCAGGAATGTAGTAAGTAGGCGGTTCAAGGCTATTTTAGTTACATTTAACATCGGATTAAGTTTTTATTTTCCCAAATAAATATGATGCTGAGTAATTAATGAATTACTCATGACAAAAAAGTTTGCTATGTTAGTGTAATATAATGTAACGTTACCTAGCTTGTTTAATAGCTTTTTGGATAGAAATGCACATATTACAACTAACGTTACCACGGCGATAAGCCTAACGTTATGTGTGTGAACTGATATAAGGGTTAATATTGAAGATCTACGGTTGTGTTTTGCTCAATATGAAGTTAAGTGGCTGATCAGTTAAATATATATCCTCTGTCCCAGACAAAACCTAATATTTATGTGGAGGACACAAGATAATTTTATAATTATAATATGACCGTGTGGTAAACCTATGAAACTAACTCATATTTAGACATCTGACGTTAAAGATTTGTGTTGTTGTTGCCCAGATAAAATGACAGAGAAAATAAAAACAGACATAAGATTCTTTTTCAGTAGGCCTACACCAAAATCCCAAGTAAGATATACAATAAGTCCTCATATCAAGACAATTTGGTAACATCTTTATAAGAATGGGTGCTTATGGAAATACTAACGTCACTATGTCACAGGCAAAGGAGACAGAAAGAACTGAGGAACAGGGAGACCAGGGACAGTCAAGTGGAGAGTCTCAGGGAGACCAGGGACGGTCAGGTGGAGAGTCTCAGGGAGACCAGGGACAGTCAAGTGGAGAGTCTCAGGGAGACCAGGGACAGTCAAGTGGAGAGTCTCAGGGAGACCAGGGACAGTCAGGTGGAGAGTCTCAGGGAGACCAGGGACAGTCAGGTGGAGAGTGTCAGGGAGACCAGGGACAGTCAGGTGGAGAGTCTCAGGGAGACCAGGGACAGTCATGTGTAGAGTCTCAGGGAGACCAGGGACAGTCAGGTGGAGAGTCTCAGGGAGACCAGGGACAGTGAGGTGTAGAGTCTCAGGGAGACCAGGGACAGTCAGGTGGAGAGTCTCAGGGAGACCAGGGACAGTGAGGTGTAGAGTCTCAGGGAGACCAGGGACAGTCAGGTGGAGAGTCTCAGGGAGACCAGGGACAGTGAGGTGTAGAGTCTCAGGGAGACCAGGGACAGTCAGGTGGAGAGTCTCAGGGAGACCAGGGACAGTCAGGTGGAGAGTCTCAGGTAATGGCAGTTACACACCAACAGCAGAAAAGCCAGTCGGACTGATCAGTCTCCCGGAGTTGGTCCAAAAAGTGCCTCAGAACACACCAAAGAGAAAAGACGTAATACGTCTCCATAACAGCAGGCAGCGCTAATCTGCATTGTTACCCAAAAAATTAAAACCGGCAGCTGATTGGACGAATGCGTCACATGGGTTTGTTTTCTCCGGAAATTCAAAGCCAGACTGTCATGGCGGCTCGTTCAGAATACAATCTCATATTGTACTAAAATAGTTCACCGAAACAAGTTTCTGAAAAACATTTTCAGAGAGAAATAGGCCATGCAGTTGCTGAATCTGTCTTCATTTCAGATCAACAAAGGTCAGTTTAAAAGATTTTCCTCAGATTTTGAGAGGCTCTAGTCACAATCATTCCGCTCCCCGTTTCCGGGTGAGTCCCGACTGCCCTGCCTCCGACTGAACATGTCAGGTCGCCCAAAATGAACATCGACAGCCCCTCGGACGGACGACGGCACGGAACACACCGAACAGACTCCAGTCACTGACCTCGGCAGACTGTCCAACGGCCGATTATCGGGTTAGTGTGTCAGCACCTTAAGTGTGTTGAGCTTAGTTCATATTTTTGGAGGTGTGTGGCTGTCAGGGTTAGCAGATGAGCGTTACCAGTGGCTCACTAATTTACATTATGATCAGCTAATTTATCAAGTGTACAAAAGTATTGTATTTCTTTTATATGGGGACACTTTTTCAAAATAAGTCATGTTTTAAGGTATTTTTGTGGTTTGATTGTAAACAACTTAAAAATAAATACATGGTTTCAAAGAAGGATATTTTGGTCAATTTAGTCAGCTTTTTCATTGAATGAAGAGAAACACTGAAAAGAAGGATAATGGTGCTTTTAGGGGCCATGGAAGTAAAGTTAGAGTTGTGTTCAACAGCTGCTTTATTTTACAGTTTTTATTCTACAATCACATATTTACAGATTTCTTTGACTCATACACCATCTTACGTAATTCATGAAACAAAAAAAACAACAAAAAATGGCCAGTAATTATCTGATATCTGGGAAATGATTCATAAATGATGTTGGGAGACCTCAAAGATGACGACCAGTCCGATGATTACAAATCAAGTGCAGCTTTATTCAAACAGTGAACAAACTTTCATGACACTGGAACAACCATGAGCATACAAACACGTCTGCCCAAGGATGAACCCCCTGTACATCGAGATGGATACCTTTAAACACTTTTTGTGCTTACACAGCATGAGACATCTATTTCAGTGAACAAGTTTTACTCTCAAACTACACCTTTTATGGCACGTGCTCCTAATAGATTCCCACATTCCTGGCTCCAATTCCTCTGTGTGGAAGTTGTACCCAAACTCATAATAGATTTACACATTCTTGTGGGTGAAGGTTGTCCCCAGACTAGCCTTCTTGTGTGGTACCCTACATACAAGATATAAAATACATTTGAAACATGTAGGCTGAAATATCCAACCTATCATTATCCAAAACACTTTTCACACAAGATAGAAAGATAGAAACATCCATTAACTTTTTATACCTGGTATAACAATGACACATACTGTGTTCAGTAGACACTATGGGATGTAATAGGCCTTACTCTTAAATGAAGCTTCATGACATGACTTGGTAAGAATTGCTGCACATTTAACCATATGATAATAAATGGAATAAAGTATAAATCAGTCACCACAGGAAACAGATTCTGTAGAAAATAAGATGTAAAAGATATGAATATGTACATTTGTTCCCTTGATTTAAAATGAATCAATACTTGAAATAAGATCAGTGATTAGTTTAAACTGACAAGAGAAATGATCAGAGGGGCAGAGTTTTTACCACCATAATTATTACCAGTATGGAAGAATGGGAAGAGTTTCTCAGTGAAGGAGCAGCCAGTAAAGGAGGAGATAAGAGCTGCGGCATCTACGTCATAAAAGGAGACCAGACCCTCCTCATAACCCACAAACACCCCCACCTTCTGAGGAGGAGACTTCAGAGAGAGAAGGACTGGAGGGTCATCAAGAGCCTCGTACTCATTTCCATTTCTCAACACTATGGTCCAGTAACCTTTCTGTGGGTTCCGTGTAATGCTTCCCTTCCTGTTGATCGACTCTCTGACCACTCCTAAATTCCATTTTGTCTTTCTTTTAACTTGAACCTCAAAGTAAAATCTGCCTGAAGAGAAACTCTGTTTTCCTAACATACAAACACACTTAGAAAATCTCTCTGGGTTGTCTGGGAGATTCTTCCACACATCACCATGATTCACTTGTTTCTCATCATCAGACAGGATGAGGTTAGGATGTGCTGTATCAGAATCAAGAGTCACATCCCCTGCATACTGCTGGACCCTCTTCAGCTCGGCTTCAAGCAGCTTCTTCATCTCTTCACTGAGTGTCTCCTCCAGCTGAGCCACAGCTTTCACCACAATTTCCTCATATGATGATGGACGGACGCTGACCTGTGTCATTGGTGGGTGGAGGTTGTTGGATGTTTAGGGACTGGACACTCTGGAGAAGATGGAGGTGGTCTTCAGAGCGTGAGAGCTGCTCCACCTCAGTACTTCTCTTCATCAGCTCAGAGATTTCCTGTTCCAGCTCTTTGATGAAAGCTTTGGCCTGTTTTTCTGTTGTTTTCTGCTTCTCTTTGATCGTGTTGATGAGCTCATTCAGGCCTCTCTCAACAGACTCCTTCAGAGAAGTGAAGACCTGAATACCTTCTGCTATCTCTCTGTCTGCATCTTCCTCACTGAGGTCGACTGAGTGTTTGATCTCCTGAATCTTCAGTCGTCTCTTCTGGATCATCTGCTGAATTTCAGCCCTCGACTTCCTCTACCTTCTGTCCTTCATATCCTTCTTTCAGAGGAACAACATCATGCATCTTGTGGTCTAAAACAGTGCAGAGCATGCAGACACATGTCAGGTCGGTCTTACAGAACAGCTCCAGAGGTTTATCGTGCTTCATACACATCCTGCCTTCCAGGTTCTCCACAGGGTCGATCAGCTGATGTCTTTTCAGGCCTGATGTTGTCAGATGAGGCTCCAGGTGAGTCTCGCAAGTGAAATATATTTCACAAAATAATCTACCTGCACCATAATCTGCTGTGCATTACATGATTGCTCTGCTGATACGTAGATCTCAGACCGTCTGACAGACACAGAGCCCAGTTTGGGTCTCTGAATGAGCGAATATTTAGGGAAGTGTCTTTAAGCTGCTCTTTGCATATTCAATTTATTATATATAGTTTTTCCACGTGAGAAATACAATGTGTGGCGGGAGTGCGTGACAAAAGACCGAAATGAGTGACTGTCACGCTGAATTCGTGACACTTGAGAGCCCTGCAGTCAGTCACTTAACTCAAGTGTTACAACAGCGGATTCCCAAACCTGCACCACTTGTCCGCGGTTTGTCTGACGCTGCTTCTGAATCACTCTCCGGCCGCTGAGGTCTGTTTCTATGGTTACTAGTGTTTCTGTTCCGTACTATAAAAAAACTCTGTTATATATCCATATATCTATGATATATTCATAACTTAAGCCGGTTAGGCAGTAAGCTCGCGACACCGATGAAACATACAACATACATGACAACAGCCCGCCAGCCCCTGATGACAAGTTAACGACGAAGAAGAAGATTTATATTCTTCTTCGTTAGTTTTTATTGGCAGTTGGCAAACAAGCCAGTGATGTGCGATGCATTACCGTCCGCCACCACGCACGGAGCTGTTGTTTCATTTTTTGCCGCTCCAGTCAGAGAGACAGAGAGGAAATGAAACAAAGTTGAAGTTATTTTAAAAAACCTAAAAGATTCGGGGCTTTTGACAAAACATTCGGGGCTCAAGCCCCATTAGCCACCCCCCCGCTCCGCCGATGGTTTGAGCTTTATATAGTTGATTTCTCGCTCAAAAAAGTCTCAGAAGTGAATTTAATAACGAAATAGCCCGATAAGCAATGTATAACTTTGCAATGAGACCTGCTGTCGAGTCTCCCATGTGTTTCTATGTAGTTTCCTCAAACCAATCAGCACGTAGCTCATTCTGAATATTCATGAGCATACCATATTTGGTTACATTTCCACTGTTTAGAAACCAAAGCCAGCTCCATTTTTCCTTTTCAGTTTTCCGCTGTGACTTCTGCCTCCTTTCCTCCAGGAAAACACGACCGTGTTGCATTGTGGGATACGGGAGTAACATGTAGGGTACATTGTATGTACACTCAAATTAGCAGTGCATTGTGGGTATTTGATAGTGGACTATATAGTGAATTAAATTAACCGCGGTGAATTCAAACACCACTACAAAATGCCGAACACACTACATAGTGCACTATTTCTGTGATAGAAAAATATTAAAATATTGGATATTATAAATGTTGCATGTTACATTTCCACTGTTTAGAAACCAAAGCCAGCTCCATTTTTCCTTTTCAGTTTTCCGCTGTGACTTCTGCCTCCTTTCCTCCAGGAAAACACGACCGTGTTGCATTGTGGGATACGGGAGTAACACGTAGGGTACATTGTATGTACACTCAAATTAGCAGTGCATTGTGGGTATTTGATAGTGGACTATATAGTGAATTAAATTAACCGCGGTGAATTCAAACACCACTACAAAATGCCGAACACACTACATAGTGCACTATTTCTGTGATAGGGAACGTTTTCAAACACAGCTACTGATTAACTTTTTATACCCAATATTATAAATGACTACAAACATGTAAAAGGCCGACTGGCACATTCACACTCTTGTTCCAAATAGAGCCATATTCACAGGGTAGTTAAGGGCCTAATAAAATAGCATTTGGGCAATTTTCAGCCCAACCAATGTTACATACCCCATTAGGAGACCTTAAGGAACAGTGTAAAATACCCTATATAATCAATCATTCTATCACCCCTTTTAACGTATGCCTTTGTAGCAGAATTATAGTATTTTATATAGTAAAAAAGTGATGTAGTGTGTAAGTTAAGAATGTTTTAGATATGTTACTTCTGTTAGGGTTAGGAAACATGATGTTCAACCAGGAAACCGTAGCAAAACGCTGCACACAGTGTTAAGATTGAACGAGCCCCCGGCTTTTCTGTTCAGTGTTTGGAGTTCAAGTCACTGCTCACTCAAGGCTGGTGTTCAACAACTGGTTTATTTTACAGTTAATCTTACAATCACATATTTACAGATTTCTTTGACTTATTTCCCATAACCATTTCACTACCACTATTCCCAAAAAAAAACAAGCTAAAATGGCTAACAGTAATTAACCAAATCATTTTTTAGACAAATTATCACACATTAGCTGTGTTCGAAACCGCTCCCCCATTCACTCACTCACTCATTATTCCCTATATAGGGCTTATCAAATAGTGAACTACATATAGGGAAAAAACAAACAAGATTTCGGACACTACACTGAAAACACATTGTTGCATCAGTAGATGTGGCGGTTGTTTGTGTGACGGAGGCGGGCGCGCCCAACAACAAACCCAAACAAAAATACTTCTAATACGTCCCTGAAACAAAGCGAGCACTCAGAAAAATATTAAAATATTGGATATTATAAATGTTGCATGTTACATTTCCACTGTTTAGAAACCAAAGCCAGCTCCATTTTTCCTTTTCAGTTTTCCGCTGTGACTTCTGCCTCCTTTCCTCCAGGAAAACACGACCGTGTTGCATTGTGGGATACGGGAGTAACACGTAGGGTACATTGTATGTACACTCAAATTAGCAGTGCATTGTGGGTATTTGATAGTGGACTATATAGTGAATTAAATTAACCGCGGTGAATTCAAACACCACTACAAAATGCCGAACACACTACATAGTGCACTATTTCTGTGATAGGGAACGTTTTCAAACACAGCTACTGATTAACTTTTTATACCCAATATTATAAATGACTACAAACATGTAAAAGGCCGACTGGCACATTCACATAGGATGGAAAGATTCACAGTGGGCTGCATTACTCGTAGAAATGGTATCGGTTGTGTTTATTTTTGTTACTCGTGCGAGACGCGCTGGTGTAAAGCATAGACACATTGTCTGTGACGCCACCCATAGGTTTGTAAAAAGCCAAAATAAAACTCAAAGTGGGCGGCTCCAGGTGGCTCCGGCCTGGGCAATCTTGGCAGTGCCTAACTCCCGGCTAATACAAAAATGAGCAAAGAGGTGGAAACTCGAGGAACTGCAGTTTCTGACACTTCCGTGTTAGCTTACTTTTTTAGCGCTGAAGGTTGCCGCTTGATGTAGAGCTGTAGGCACAAACTACTACTAAACTTTCTATCCTCAACCATGGATTAAAACGGATCAAAAAGATACCAAAATAACTAATGATAATGCATTTTTCTCTAAAGTCTGAATTCCTTCTTATTACTTGATCACGGATATACTATGGAGGAGATATACTATACAGGAGAATCTCAACGCTGATAGGCTATAACTAAACGGTGCCACACAAATTTCTTGCTTAAGTTTAAATTTGAAACTCACACAAAGTTTGCAAGTGTCTTTGCATTGACTTTGTAGAGTAGACAATCACGCCACGCAACACTTGAAACGCATTCAGTGTAAACGTGCCATTAATCATAAAGGAAACTTTTCTGTGTCTGCATATCAAAAATAAATAAATGGTTATTTTCCAGCATTTTTTACAAATTTACTGTAAAACTGCAGCTTCACAAATTTTGCTGTCTAAGGAGACGGATAGATAGATATTCTCCCCATGACGTGTGTTTCTTGACAATATGTACATTTGTTTCCCTTGAATGAAAATAAATCAATACATGAAGATAGCTTAATAGTCACACTCATACATAAGGACAGGTGAGATGATCAGAGGTGCAGAGTTGTTCATGGATTCATATTCATCACCAGGACTGAAGAATGGGAAGAGTTTCTCAGTGAAGGAGCAGCCAGTAAAGGAGTACATGAGAACTACAGCTTCTACGTCATAAAAGGAGACCAGACCCTCCTCATAATCCACAAACACCCCCACCGTCTGAGGCCGAGACTTCCGACAGAGACGGACATCAAGGTCATCAAGAGCGTAGTACTGATTTACATTTCTCAACCATATCGTCCAGTAACCACCCTCAGGACTCAGTGTGATTTCTCCCTTCCTGTTGATCGACTCTCTGGCCACTCCTAAAATCCAATCAATCTTCCCTTTAACTTGAACCTCAAAGTAAAATCTGCCTGAAGAGAAACTCTGCTTTCCTAAAACACAATTCCA
Organism: Perca schrenkii; assembly: GCA_025617405.1. NCBI lineage: Eukaryota > Metazoa > Chordata > Actinopteri > Perciformes > Percidae > Perca > Perca schrenkii. The sequence goes on from CM046788.1 coordinate 41,202,881, forward strand.
ATCATCAAATCTCTTTGGGTTGTCTGGAACATTCTTCTTTAGATCACTATTACTCACTTGTTTCCCATCATCAGACAGGAAGAGATCTGGATGTGCTGTATCAGGATCAAGAGTCACATCCACTGCACACAGCTGGACCCTCCACTGCTCTGTTTGGAGCAGCCCGATAGTCTTTTCACCGAGGGTCTCCTCGAGATTTGCTCTCACTGCAACCCCTTCATATGACGGTGACGAAAAGCCGACTTCTGTCAAGTCCTTGGTGGGTGGAGGGTGGTTGGTGTTTAGGGACTGGACACTCTGGAGAAGATGGAGGGGATCTTCAGAGAGTGAGAGCTGCTCCACCTCTGTTCTTCTCTTTTTCAGCTCGGAGATGTCTTGTTCCAGCTCTTTGACGAAAGCTTCAGCCTTTCTTTTTGTTATTTTCTGCTTCTCTTCTATTGTTTTGATGAGATCGGCCTGGCCTCTCTCAGCAGACTCCTTCAGAGAAGTGAAGAACTGAACACCGTCTGCTAGCTCTAGGTCTGCACATTCCTCACTGAGGTCGACTAAGTATTTGACCTTCTCAATCTTTAGTTGTCTCTTCTGGATCATCTGCTGAATTTCCACCCCTGTCTTCCCCAGCTCTGCCTTCTGTCCTTCATATTTCCTTCTTTCAGAGGAACAACATCATGAGTCTTGTGATCTAAAACAGTGCATAGCATGCAGACACATGTCTGGTCAGTCTTACAGAAAAGCTCCAGAGGTTTATCGTGCTTCGTACACATCCTGCCTTCCAGGTTCTCCACAGGGTCGATCAGCTGATGTCTTTTCAGGCCTGATGTTGTCAGATGAGGCTCCAGGTGAGTCTCACAGTAGGAGACCAGACACACCAGGCAGGACTTCAGGGCCTTCAGTTTGGTTCCAGTGCAGACGTCACAGGGAACTTCTCCTGGTTTGGACACTTGTTGCTCTGAGCTGCTGCTGCTGGCTTTCTGTTGAACTGACTGTCTGAACTGAGCAACCATCTCAGAGATGAAAGTGTTGACCCTCAAATCAGGTCTTGAGGTAAAACCCTCCTTACACATCGGACACAGGTACTGGTCATTGGTATTCCAGTGTTCAGTGATGCAGTTTTTGCAGAAGTTGTGTCCACATGATGTAGTCACAGGATCAGTGAACACATCCAGACAGATGGAGCACAGAAACTGATCTTCAGATTGTAGGTAGTTTGCAGCAGCCATATCTACACATGTAGGGTGGGAAAGAACAAAAACATTTTATTCAAAATACAGTCTTAGTTATTTGCTGAAAAAAAGTGCCTTAACTGTCCTGTTAAGCATAACTTATTGTAGCAACAGTCCACATTTCCCATCATGTCTGTTAGTAGAGTAGTTTAAGTGTTCTGTTTCATGTCCCAAAAACCAGATGTTGCTTTTTGTTGTTGGTAATTGCCATTTTAGAGCTTGTTTAGTTCTAACCATCAGTGAGGTGGCTGTTACGTTTCTTAAACCCAGCTGTATTTTGTTACTATGTTTTTGAGTTCTTGTCATTAAAGACTTGACATCACTAAAGGTCCTGACACACCAAGCCGACAGCTGCCGACTACTGCAGACGACGGCCACCTGTGGCGTCGCCTCTCGTCGGCCCTCGTTGCCTTTGTCTTGGCCAACATTTAGCACTGGAACACACCACAGAGGCTACAGCCGAGGGCCAAGTACCACGTCTCCCTACCCATAGAAGTCTCCCTACAGTTGGAGCGGAGTGGAGCGACCAAACAGCCAGCCGCTGGCTGGTTGGCTAATGTTAGCTTGCTAATTTCACCCACCCAACATGGCTTCATCATACACCTGTTACCGAAAATTAGCAAAACTAAATTGTCACTCATCTGGGAACAAATACTGATGTATATCTTGTTGTATGTTATATCTTATGGACATAATATAACCTACTGGGGCTGCAACTAACAATTATTTTAATATTCGATTAATCTGTCGATTATTTTTTCGATGAATCGGATAAAAAAAGGATTAATTAAAGTAAAGGTAAGTAACCCAAAGAGCAGATACAGACACACTGGGGCTTCTTGGACGGCATAGCAGACAACATTCCTAAACCCTCATCTCACACACACAGACACACACAGACACAGACACACACAGAACCACACAGACACACACACTTCACTAGAAGCTTATTCATTAAATGATTACCATCATTGTAGTAATGTGCAAGTTAAGTTCATTTATACACCACGTTTAAACACAGCTGAAGATGAACAAGTACAACACACACAAATATATTTGTCAATGACAGATTGAAAAATGAATGGGCCAAACAAAAACAGCCCTGCTTTACTAGCCTATTGTTATTAACGAGCTAATGCTAACTGGTCACGCTTGTCGAGCTGCATAACGAGTAAACACCAGAAGAGCTACCGGAGGGGCGTTACGTTCCTCACGTACGTTTCCCTTCTCTCCCTTTTCCATGCCCGCTCGCGGTGTGAAGTGCGTGTCCGCGCTATTCTCCGACATGCACTCGACAATCACTGCTCGTAGACGACCTTTTGTACAAATCGACTCGGACGCCGCGTGATTAACATTGTGCAACATCAGCATCACACGTGCACACGGAACGCACACGTAGGAAACCTGGTGAATTAACCTGCAACATGTCAGCGTGTGTGAAGAAGATAACAAGTTTGCAATATGCTATGCTATATTTATATAGTTTATTTTACTATATATTTTATAACGATCAATTACCTGTTCAACATTTTTTCTTTGTTCTATGAAAAATGTAAAATGTTCTATTAAAGAAAAGATGGAAAATAAAATATTTGTGTGTGCTGTAACGTGGTTAGAAAAAAATGAAAATCCGAATTGGCTAAAAATGGTATCGGCAGGTCAACTCAATGAAAAAAAAAATCGGAATTGGCCAAGAAATTTGTAATCGGTGCATCTCTACTCGTAACGAAATCCAAGACTTTGTATACCAAATTCAAGGCTTTTAAGGCAAAAGTCCAGTTCTGACGTGGTCCTACTCAGATTCTAGTCAGAATGTGAGTCTGAAACCGCTCCATTGGGCTGAGATTATGGGGCGTGTTCCAACCGAACCAGGAAAAGAAATGCCTCTGCATTCATTGGCTAGACCTACAACCAATAAGAGCAACGGAACTCAACACTGTGTATCGTCTCCATAGCAACCACTCTTTGCACAATGCATTCGCGTGCATTCGTTCTAACTTCCGACTTTTAGACTTTTTTGAAGCTGGATATATCATTTGTTACAATGTTAGTGATAGTGACATGCTCACTACAGTCGCATTTCTAGAGATGGATCGGCGAAAACAGGTTTTATTTCTCTGATTCACGGCTTTGTTCTAGCGCCGGCGGTCCCTCTCTTCACTCACTCTCTATGTCTCTCCACCATATAACACTCTATCTTCAGTCTCTCTCTGTCTCTCCACCATATAACGCTCTCTCTTCAGTCTCTCTATGTCTCTCCACCATATAACACTCTCTCTTCAGTCTCTCTATGTCTCTCCACCATATAACACTCTCTCTTCAGTCTCTCTCTATGTCTCTCCACCATATAACACTCTCTCTTCAGTCTCTCTCTGTCTCTCCACCATATAACGCTCTCTCTTCAGTCTCTCTCTATGTCTCTCCACCATATAACACTCTCTCTTCAGTCTCTCTATGTCTCTCCACCATATAACACTCTCTCTTCAGTCTCTCTCTATGTCTCTCCACCATATAACACTCTCTCTTCAGTCTCTCTCTGTCTCTCCACCATTTAACGCTCTCTCTTCAGTCTCTCTCTATGTCTCTCCACCATATAACGCTCTCTCTCTTCAGTCTCTCTCTATCTATCTCCACCATATAACGCTCTCTCTCTTCAGTCTCTCTCTATGTCTCTCCACCATATAACGCTCTCTCTCTCCAGTCTCTCTCTATCTCTCTCCACCATATAACGCTCTCTCTCTTCAGTCTCTTTCTTGCTTTTGGGCAGTTGTTGAGGCTGCTCCGCTGAGGATTTTAAAATGAATGCGCTGTCGATATCTTCTGTAACAGATGCAATGGTGGAATCTACACATCTCAACAAATTCAACCCAAGCGTTCTTTGGTGACGTGATTGATTCTGTTACTGTTGATCATCTGTCCGACCATCTGATTGGTCCGAACAGATCCTGTTCGGGAAATAATTACTTCTCAACGGAGCGACTCCAGACCGAACTTCCCAACCTAAAATTTTGTGGGCGGGGCTAAGTTCGGCTGGCATCCAGGCTACAAAAGTATATCTGTTTTTGCAATAATGGCTGACCTCCTGTTGCATTACGATACTTGAAGCTAGCTTTCGTGTTTTGCGGATCATAGCGTTTTTGTTTCAACAACGTGACATCATGACTTTGCGTAAACATACACGCCACTTTTGTGTGTTATCAGTACGCATTTTGAGCTATCCGCCTGTATGTCTACGCCGTATACAGCGGATGGTTGGCTTTAGGAAACGTGACAAAATCCCCGGTCTCCTGGGTGATAGTCCTGTGTTGTTTGACCCATCCTCCCCCCCGACCAACCTCCCTATGCAGATATTTCGGGCTTTCATACTACTCACTACGGCGTCAACTGATACACAATCACAAGGTAATGTAAGTCAATGGAGGCCAAATGGCATACTAATTGGCGTGTCATACATACGCCACTTCATGAGATCAGTCTGGTTTTAATGTTGTTTAAATGTAGGCTATTATCTGGCTATTTGAGGGATAGACAGATCTAACTTTTTCATTCCCGCTACCGACGATGCAATACTGGAGCTTTGGGTATCAAGTACAGAGCAGATGCCAGTGTTTAATAAATGTATTGATTTCATGCTAACCGGTAGAACAGACATTTGTTAATATGTTAATATATAATTAAAAGTAACCTCCACCAGCAGTATTAGGAAATAGTGTGACTAGTTTTCCTCCATCTTAATACCAAGCCTGTTTTCTGAACTAAACAGCTTTGGAGTAGCTTAGCTCTTTTATCAGGTACAGTCTTTAACTTTAACCATGCTGCTGTAGCTTAGCTTGCTCCGTTTCTCTGTGGGCTAATGTTAGCTTCATTAATGTAGAATAACCAGTAGGTTAGCTCCCTAAAGTTCCCCAGTAGCTTGCCTAACATATGAGAAGGTGATGAATATATATTCTATATGCCATGAGAGGAAGAGAGGGACTTGGTGCCTGAGTAGAGCTGAACTTTAGTCTCCATCCGGGTGTTGAAAGTGTTGAGCTCCTGTTGGGAGTCCAAAGCGAGCTAAACTCTGTCGGACCAGTTCTATCTCCACAGCAACAACAACAGCCCGACTAGCACGAGAGGAGAACACGGGGGGTGCTCCACGTGGATTTACGTTTCCTAGGATGGGGACGGCATGTCCCGCCCTATTCTGACTTAATCCGCTCTGATTAGTTTAGCATTGCATTATTTCAGCAACTCTAACCAATCACACTCCTCATGCCTTAACATAGCTAATCCGACCAACGAAGGCAACGTGTACTAGCCAATCAGAGGCAGAGAAGGGCGGGACATCTCACACACACACACACACACACACACACACACACACACACACACACACACACACACACACACACACACACACACACACACACACACACACACACACACACACACACACACACACACACACTGCTGCATCTCCCCTAATGATATTATGAATGAACGAAGTGCTCTGTGAACTTAAACCCACATTATAAGTTATTGGATGGATAGATTTTCATTGATCCCAAAAATGGGAAATTACGATGTTCTGTGTCACATACAGCAGCAAAATATCAGCCACACTTCATAATTGAGCCTAAATATTATTCAATGAATGTGTCAAATGAATGCAGACTGACTGAGAGACTGAGACCAAACCTCTTCTTTTAATTGATTTATTAAAGGGATAACCAGGGAATCATCTAATTTTAACACAATAATACAGAAAATACTAAACACACACACACACACACACACACACACACACACACACACACACACACACACACACACACACACACACACACACACACACACACACACACACACACACACACACACACACACACACACACACACACTCCCAGGCCTAATAACTCATATCTTTAACGTGGATCAGATATCAGATATGAACGTTCTTTTTTGGCTTCCTTGGCTTCTTCTTCTTCTTCAGTCCTTTCTGTTTGCTCGGTTTGTTGGGGTCCACCATCTCTCCCTTGAAGGAGCCCGAGCTTTTGCCCGACCTTGGCTGCGTTCCCGCGAACTTCTTCGGGGACTTGAAGCCTCCTCCTCCTCTCTCCTGTCCCGGGCCCTTCCCCGGGCCCTTGCCGGGCCTCCCCGCGGCACCTTTTCTGTCCGTTTTCTTCTTCTGCTTCTCCTTCTTCACGGACCTCTTCACCCGGATGGCCCTGGCCTCCAGCTGGCTGCCGTCCAGCTCCAGCGCCAGCTGCACCGAGTCGGCGCTCTGCGGGTCAAACACCAACGTGATTTAATGTGATGTACAGTACAGGCCAAAAGTTTGGCCACACCTTCTCATTCAATGCGTTTCCTTTTTATTTTCATGACTATTTACATTGTAGATTCTCACTGAAGGCATCAAAACTATGAATGAACACATATGGAATTATGTACTTAACAAAAAAGTGTGAAATAACTGAAAACATGTCTTATATTTTAGATTCTTCAAAGTAGCCACCCTTTGCTTTTTTTATTAATAAGGAAAATAATTCCACTAATGAACCCTGACAAAGCACACCTGTGAAGGTAAAACCATTTCAGGTGACTACCTCATGAAGCTCATTGAGAGAACACCAAGGGTTTGCAGAGTTATCAAAAAAAGCAAAGGGTGGCTACTTTGAAGAATCTAAAATATAAGACATGTTTTCAGTTATTTCACACTTTTTTGTTAAGTACATAATTCCATATGTGTTCATTCATAGTTTTGATGCCTTCAGTGAGAATCTACAATGTAAATAGTCATGAAAATAAAAAGGAAACACATTGAATGAGAAGGTGTGTCCAAACTTTTGGCCTGTACTGTACCTTAATGTTAGCCATGTAATATTCTGTAATATATAACTTTGTTTTCAAGATATTTGTTTATTACTGTTTTCATTTCATTTTAATTGTAATTTTTCTTCTCGTTATTTAGTTTTGTAAGCAGATATTGTTGTATATATTGTCTTTGTTTAATTTCTTTTCTTTTCAGTATATGTTATGAAATGTTTTCATATTGTCAGATTAAACGTTGTCTAGGACCCCAGGAAGACCAGCTGCTCGTCTGGGCGTCAGCTGATGGGGATCCTTACAATAAATACAAATACCATGACATTCAAACCTCGGTTTTTAGTATATACAGTAATCTGAGTTTGCTGCTTTTCGATGATGTTCCCGTCGCGTAATTACGTCACTTCATAACGTCACTTCATAACGTCACTTCATAACGTCACTTCATAACGTCACTTCATAACGTTCTTTTGCTCTTGTGTGAAGTTAAACGCAACATTTTTTCAACTTTCTGCTGAGATGTATTACGGGACTTTATTGCGACGAAAATGCGGGGATTATGAAACCATGCGAGCGCCGCATATTTTGCGCGTAAATCGGCAATTTATGCGGCGAATGTGCGGCGTATTTGATATTTAAATGTGGCCCCCACGCACTTTGGGTGATTATGCGTTGAATTATGCGATCGCATAATCGTGTTCTTCTGGAGGGAACTGGCCAGTAATATACAAACTTCATTTTCAGCCTATTTTGGCAGCCCTGGTCTGATTGGTTGGAAGAGAGTGATTGTTGTGGTTGTTGTGATTGTTGTGTTGATATGCCCCCCCCCCCCCAGACTATCTTCCAGGGCGGGGGGACAGCCTGATGTGTTTGGGGGGAGCAGCGTCTGAGTTCTGGTACCTCAAACAGGACGTAGCCGAACCCTTTGCCCAGGCCTGAGTTCTGGTCCCGGACCAGTCGCACTGCCTCCACCGGGCCACACCGCTCAAAGTGGCGCCGGAAGGTCAGCTCCTTGATCTCTGAGGAGGGAAAGACAGGCAGGCAGACAGACAGGCAGACAGACAGGCAGACAGACAGACAGGCAGGCAGGCAGGCAGGCAGGCAGGCAGACAGGCAGACAGACAGGAAGGCAGACAGACAGGCAGACAGGAAGGCAGGCAGACAGACAGGGAGGCAGACAGACAGGCAGGCAGGCAGACAGACAGGCAGACAGGAAGGCAGGCAGACAGACAGACAGGCAGACAGGCAGACAGACAGGCAGGCAGGCAGACAGACAGGCAGACAGGCAGACAGACAGACAGACAGGCAGACAGGCAGACAGACAGGCAGGGAGGCAGACAGACAGACAGGCAGGGAGGCAGACAGACAGACAGACAGGAAGGCAAGCAGGCAGACAGACAGACAGACAGACAGGAAGGAAGGCAGACAGACAGACAGACAGACAGGAAGGCAGGCAGACAGACAGACAGGAAGGCAGACAGGCAGACAGGAAGGCACACACACAGAGACGCACAGACACACACACACAGAGACACACACAGAGACACACACACACAAACACAGAGACACACACAGACAGAGACACACACAGACAGACACACACACACAGACACACACAGAGACACACACAAACACAGAGACACACACAGACAGACAGACACACAGTCAGACAGACAGGTTAACTTCAGCTCTACATCCCGACCATCATCAACATTAAAGCAGCCGAGAGTCTCACCAAACGAGAGGTTCCCCACGAACACCGAGCGCTTGTGGTCGTGCTGTAAGACAGAGACAACGTCACCAAACACGCTCCGACATCACCACACCTCAGTCCTGCTATAAAACCCAAAAAATCAGACTCACCCCCGAGCTGTCCGTCACTCGGTCCACCCGGATGTGGAAGTCCTTCTCGATCTCCATGCCGTTCCTGTCGGCAGAGACAAACACAGGGACACGCTGGGTGATAGGGGGACGCACAGGGACGGACGGGGAGCGTTTGGGGAGAAGCAGTGGCAGCAAACAACTGTCCTGTCCTGTTAGCAGTGTCCATGGGAGTCACAGGACAGTGTCTGGGTGTCCCGGGACAGTCATGGGAGTCATAAGACAGTGTCTGACTGTCGCGAGACAGTAATAGGAGTCACAGGACAGTGTCTGGGTGTCCCGGGACAGTGTCTGACTGTCCTGGGACAGTCACAGGACAGTGTCTGACTGTCCCGGGACAGTCATAGGAAACACAGGACAATGTCTGACTGTCCCGGGACAGTGATGGGAGTCACAGGACAGTGTCTGGGAGTCATAGGACAGTGTCTGACTGTCCTGGGACTGTCCTGGGACAGTCATAGGAATCACAGGACAGTCATAGGAGTCACAGGACAGTGTCTGACTGTCCCGGGACAGTCATAGGAATCACAGGACAGTGTCTGACTGTCCCGGGACAGTCATGGGAGTCACAGGACAGTGTCTGGGTGTCACAGGACAGTGTCTGACTGTCCTGGGACTGTCCCGGGACAGTCATAGGAATCACAAGACAGTGTCTGACTGTCCTGGGACAGTCATAGGAATCACAGGACAGTGTCTAGGAATCACAGGACAGTGTCTGACTGTCCTGTGACTGTCCCGGGACAGTGATGGGAGTCACAGGACAGTGTCTGACTGTCCCGGGACCCTCCTCAGGACACTACTAACAGGACAGGACGAGTTTTAGCTGCCAGTGCTGCTGCTGCTGCGTTTTGTGAGAAACATTTCCATGTCTGACCTCTCTAGCGCCCTGGAGACCCCGTCCTCGTCTTTGAACACCACGTAGGCGTTCATGCTCTGCTTTTTGGGATGGACTTTACGCCTGCGGAGCAAAGTAAACAAACAAACAATGCTGAGTCACACAGAAGAAGAGACGTTTGGGCAGTGCTGGAGCAGTAGGACAGACACTCACTGGATAGCGGCTACTTTGCGGGACATGGCGGGATCCTCTCGGACCTGCGGGGGGGGACAACACACAGAGCAGGTTACTCTTACTCGGATGGGATGTTTGTGTGTTGTCATGGTAACCGTTTGCTGGGATGTTTGGGTGTTGTCGTAGTGTTCTTACCACAGATCGAAAGCGGACGGACTCGATGGATCCTTTGTCCCTGAAGAGGCTCTGCAGCGTCTGAAACAGGACCAACACACATCAGGCTCTCCTGTCTGTCTGTCTGTCTCTCTCTCTCTCTCTGTGTCTCTCTCTGTGTCTCTCTGTGTCTTTCTGTCTCTCTCTGTGTGTCTCTCTCGCTGTGTGTCTCTCTGTTTTTCTGTCTCTCTCTGTGTCTCTCTCTCTCTCTGTGTGTCTCTCTCTCTGTGTGTCTCTCTCGCTGTGTCTCTCTCTCTCTCTGTGTGTCTCTCTCTCTGTGTGTCTCTCTCGCTGTGTGTCTCTCTCTGTCTCTCTGTGTCTCTCTCTCTCTCTGGGTGTCTCTCTCTGGGTCTCTCTCTCTGGGTCGCTGTCTCTCTCTCTGTGTGTATGTATGTGTGTGTGTCTCTCTATCTTTCTCTCTATCTTGGGTGTGTGTGTTCCTGTCATGTAAATAAGGAACGGGTCATGTTCTAAAGAGACCTGAGCCTTGTGTGTGTGTGTGTGTGTGTGTGTGCGTGCTCCTGTCCCGTGTGTGTGTGTGTGTGTGTGCGTGCTCCTGTCCCGTGTGTGTGTGTGTGTGTGTGTGCGTGCTCCTGTCCCGTGTGTGTGTGTGTGTGTGTGTGCGTGCTCCTGTCCCGTGTGTGTGTGTGCGTGCTCCTGTCCCGTGTGTGTGTGTGTGTGTGTGTGTGCGTGCTCCTGTCCCGTGTGTGTGTGTGTGTGTGTGTGTGTGCGTGCTCCTGTCCCGTGTGTGTGTGTGTTCCTGTCCCGTGTGTGTGTGTGTGTGTGTGTGTGTTCCTGTCCCGTGTGTGTGTGTGTGTGTGTGTTCCTGTCCCGTGTGTGTGTGTGTGTGTGTGTGTGTACCTTCCTGGTGCAGCTGATGGGCAGGTTTCCCACGAACACCGTCCTCTTCCTCTTCCTCTCCTCCTCCTCTTTCCTGGCCTTCAGCCTCTGCCTCTTCATCACCCACTGCTCAGCATCGTTCTCTCCGCCCGGCTCCACCTCCGACGCTTTCCTCTTGCTGCTCTTCCTCTTCTTCTTCCCCGGCCCTCCCTCCTCCTCATCAGCGTTCTGTAAGCTGATCTCCCTGAGACCAGCGCAGGAAAGAGAGGGAGGGAGAGAGAGAGAGAGAGAACACAGAAGTTGTTTAGTATCTGTATTTATATCATAATTATAATAAGTTTACTTGTATTATTACTACTACATCAGATGTATTTACTCCTTGTCATTTTATATGTATGTTTGTTCTTATGCTTTGGCAACACAGATCTATTTTTTTTTGTCATGCCAATAAAGCAACATGAAATTGAAATTGAGATTGAGAGAGAGAGAGAGAGAGAGAGAGAGAGAGAGAGAGAGAGAGAGAGACCAGACGGACGGATGGTAAAGAGTCCCAAGAGTTAAGTAGACATCCGAGAAGAAGAGCTGCCGTGATACGAGGCTCATTTAGTTGACCAACCCTTCAAGAATTACAAGAATCAGAATCAGAATCAGAATCAGAATCAGAAATCAGAATCAGAATCAGAATCAGAATCAGAATCAGAATCAGAAAGGGTTTTATTGCCAAGTACGTTTTTTGACACATACAAGGAATTTGTTTTGGTGTTGCTGGTGCACGTCACACATTCTCTAAATGTAATATTAAACAATATAAGTATAGGTAAACAATATAAGTATATGTACACAGTATGTATTAAATTAAAAATAAAGATAGAAATAAAATAAAATAGATAAATAAAGAGCAAAGAGCATTAGAGCAGAGAGAACAGTGGCATGAAGAGCCAGGTGGAGAGTCACGGGTGGTTTCCGGGCCTTGTTAATAAGGCTAGTGGCGGAGGGGGAAAAAGCTGTTCATGTGGCGTGAGGTTTTGGTCCTGATGGACCTCAGCCTCCTGCCAGATGGGAGGGGCTCAAAGAGTTTGTGTCCGGGGTGGGAGGGGTCAGCCACAATCTTTCCAGCACGCTTCAGAGTCCTGGTGGCGTAAAGGTCCTGGAGCGGCGGCAGATTGCAGCCAATCACCTTCTCAGCTGACCGAATGACACGCTGCAGTCTGCCCTTGTCCTTGGCAGTGGCAGCAGCGTACCAGATGGTGATGGAGGATGTGAGGATGGACTCAATGATGGCTGTGTAGAAGTGCACCATCATTGTCTTTGGCAGGTTGAATTTCTTCAGCTGCCGCAGGAAGTACATCCTCTGTTGTGCTTTTCTGACGAGGGAGCTGATGTTCAGCTCCCACTTGAGGTCCTGGGAGATTGTAGTTCCCAGGAAGCGGAAAGACTCCACAATGTTAATTGTGGAGCCACAGAGGGTGATGGGGGGCAGGTGGGGCTGGGTTCTTCCTGAAGTCCACAACCATCTCCACTGTCTTTAGAGCGTTGAGATCTAAATTGTTTTGGTTGCACCACTTCACCAGGTGGTCAGCCTCCGACCTGTAAGCGGACTCTGTCTCCATCAGAGATGAGTCCGATGAGGGAGGTGTCGTCCGCGAACTTCAGAAGCTTGACGGACTGATGACTGGAGGTGCAGTTGTTGGTGTAGAGGGAGAAGAGCAGAGGCGAAAGAACACAGCCCTGAGGGGATCCAGTGCTGATGGTCTGTGAGTTGGAGACGTGTTTCCCCAGCTTGACATGCTGCTTCCTGTCAGACAGAAAGTCAGTGATCCACCTGCAGGTGGAGTCAGGCACACCAAGCTGGGAGAGCTTCTCCTGGAGCAGAGCCGGGATGATGGTGTTGAAGGCAGAGCTGAAGTCCAAAAACAGGATCCTGGCGTAGGTTCCTGCAGAGTCCAGGTGCCGGAGGATGTAGTGGAGGGCCAGGTTGACTGCATCATCTACAGACCTATTGGCTCTGTAGGCAAACTGCAGGGGGGTCCAGGAGGGTGTCGGTAATGGCTTTGAGGTGTGAAAGCACAAGGCGCTCAAAGGACTTCATAACCACAGAGGTCAGGGCGACGGGTCTGAAGTCATTAAGTCCTGCGGTCCTTGGCTTCTTGGGGACAGGGATGATGGTTGAGGTCTTGAAGCAGGCTGGCACGTGACATGTCTCCAGTGAGGTGTTAAAAATGTCTGTGAACACTGGAGACAGCTGGTCAGCACAGTGCTTCAAGCTGGATGGGGAGACAGCATCTGGTCCAGCAGCTTTCCTGGGATTCTGTCTCCTAAAGAGTCTGTTGACGTCCCTCTCGTGGATGGAGAGAGTCGTCACTGAGGTGGGTAGGGGGGTGGAGGTGGAGACCTTTCAGGAGGGCATTGGTGGGGGGGCCCAGGGCCCTGCTGAGGTGGGTGAGGTGGAGGTGATGCACAGTGGCTGTAGCTGTAGGGAGGTGTCGTGGGGGATGGTGTCAGGACTGACCTTTTGTCTTTCAAATCGACAGTAGAACTCGTTCAGGTCGTTGGCTAGGTGTCGGTCATCGAAGGAGTGGGGGGTTTTAGGCTTGTAGTTGGTGATCTGCCTAAGTCCTTTCCAGACAGTTGCAGAGTCATTAGCTGAGAACTGGTTTTGGAGTTTCTCAGAGTATCGTCGTTTAGCCTCCTTCACCGCCTTGCTAAACTTGTACTTTGACTCTTTAAATCTGTCTTTGTCCCCACTCTTGAACGAGTCTTCCTTAGCCAGCCTTAACCTTCTGAGTTTGGCTGTGAACCAGGGTTTGTCATTGTTGTAACTCACCCTGGTGCATGATGGAACACAGCAGTCCTCACAGAAGCTGATGTATGACGTCACAGCCTCTGTGTACTCATCCAGACTGTTGGTAGCAGTCCTGAACACATCCCAGTCAGTAGAATCCAAACACGACTGGAGATCCTCCACAGCCTCACTGGTCCACTTCCTTGATGTCCTCACAACAGGTTTGCAGAGCTTTAGTTTCTGCCTGTAGGTGGGGATCAGGTGGACCATGACGTGGTCAGAGTGTCCCAGTGCAGCACGGGGGACGGCGTGATAAGAATCCCTGACTGTGGTGTAACAGTGATCCAGAATGTTCTCCTCTCTGGTCGGGCATTTAATATGCTGTCTATATTTAGGGAGTTCGTGAGTGAGGTTCCCTTTATTAAAGTCACCAAGGACAATAACTAGGGACTCCGGGTTGGTCCGCTCCACGCACAGAATCTGGTCGGCAAGCATGCGCTGCGCGTCCCTGCACGTTGGCCTGCGGTGAGATGTAAACACCGACCAGGATGAATGACGCGAACTCACGGGGTGAATAAAAAGGCTTACAGTTTATAATGAAATATTCCAGGTTAGGAGAACAATGCTGCTGGATCACTGTCACGTCGTTGCACCAACCGCTATTGATGTAGAAACCGATTCCTCCACCTTTAGTTTTGCCGGAGAGGTCCGTGTCTCTGTCCGCTCTGTAGAGTTGGAAGCCTGCCAGCTGCAGCGCAGAGTCCGGTATTAATCCACAGAGCCACGTCTCCGTGAAGCACAAAACAGCAGATGAGAAAAAGTCCCTGTTTCTGACCAACAGCAGTTGTAGTTCCTCCAGTTTGTTGGGCAGTGAGCGCACGTTAGAGAGGAATATTCCCTGGTAATGGTGTGCGTAATCCTCGCTGGCGGAGACGCACAAGCACACCGGCCCGTTTCCCTCTCCTCCGGCGTTTCGCTGCATGAGCAAAGGTGAGCGCACCTTTGACCAGAATGTCCAAAATTTCCAGTGAAGGGAGAAGAAAAGTGGGAAATAAGTCCGATGGTATTGTTCCCCTGAAGTTCACGAGCTCTTCACTGGTGAATGAGATACGGGTACCATCGCAAGAAACATAGTTAAAACACAAAACAAAACAAAACAGAGCGCACCAACACACCGTGTCACCATTCTGCGGCGCCATTTATGCCCATTTAGAACGGTAGTTTCATATGCAAGGAGGAAGAAACAAAAGGAAGAGAAAAGAAAGAAACGATGAGCAGCTCTGTGGATTTATGAATGGACAGATGGAGCGAACATCTACATCTTAGAAACTTATTCCCTGTTATATATTGCTCTGTTAAGATTTAATAATAAGCTATTTGCACCACCACCACTGCCAGAGCACCTTATCAGGGTCATTGCATCACACTCTGTCATCACTTCACAGATTAATAACTCTTTACATTTCTGGAAGTGATTTTTATGTATGTGAGATATATCTGTGTAAGTGTGTTTGTTGTGTTTTTGTTGTTGTAAGCTACTGGATGCTAGGGGTGGGGGAAAAAAAAAATCGTATCGTAAAAAATAGTATCGCGATATTTTCCGTGGCGATACCGTATCGATACACAGACGCCAAGCATCGATCTTTTATTATTATATATGTGTTGGTCAGTCTGTCTGCTTGAAAATCCCCATTTTGCAGCAATAAAATTTAAGTGGGATTAACAGATAGAGAAATGTATATTTTTAGATAAAACAGATGTTGACAAAGTTTCCTTTTGGGGACATCATTTGAAATTGGGAAAAATTTGAAGTTGGAAAAAAGGTAATGCATTGCAATATATCGCAGAATATTGCAATATGTTTAAAAATCGCAATAATATCGTATCGTGACATTAAGTATCATGATGATATCGTATCGTGAGACCTCTGGTGATTCCCACCCCTACTGGATGCCTAACATTTCCCTCAGGATGAATAAAGTAAGTAAGTAAGTTCCTGCCTGTGGTCATTAAACTTTACAACACCTCCCTCAGAGAGTCACTCACCCCCTCTCTGTAAGCATCTCATCTCAAACATAGACAATAGACAATCACTTCTCCTTTTGTTATCGCACTATAATCATCTCAACAGACAATTCATTTTCTCTTTTTATTGCACTATTTGCACATTATCGCTGTACATTTCATATTTTATATATTATTACTGTATATTTGTTTTTATTATATATGTTTAAAGTATTGATAATATATGTTGTTTTCATTTGTTGTTTGTATACCTGGAGTGGTAACGAAAATAATTTCCCCCTGGGATTATTAAAGTATTTCTGATTCTGATTCTATTCTATCTATCTATCTATCTATCTATCTATCTATCTATCTATTTATCTATCTATCTATCTATCTCTCTCCGTTTCTAAACTCTGCACCTGTTTTCCAGCTTCTGGTCGGCTTCGGTTTTCTCTTTCAGCAGCTTCTTCTTCTTCTGAGGCTGACCTTTGACCTCTGGAGTTTGCTTCTGGGGCTCTGTTGTTTCTGGGCTCTTCTGAACAAGCTGCAATGAGAACAACAAACCCACACAGGACATGTTAAAGTACAAGTCTGGTTAGATTCTGTATCTCTCCTAGTCTGGCTACCACCAGACCTAGTCTGGGGAGTCTGCTCTGGATTTTCTACTGCACAAGAGGTGGAGCTTAGATCGGGCCCAAAAAAAATCAAGCCTGACCCTATCCGAGCCCGGCCCGGCACATTTACTGGAATTATGAGCCCGAGCCCGATTTAAACCCGACAATTTTTTAATACGTGGGCCGTTATAACGGACGTTTTCAACTACAATTCAGAGTTGATAACTACAGAATTCTGTTTAGGATTATCTTAATGAATAATGCAACAAGGACGAAGCATGTAAACTGCGCTGTTCGTTTATTCAGACTGGAACGGATCCGAATGAAGAAACGTAAACAATAAAAAAAAGTGGACCCTCGCTCTCTCAGCTGAATAGTGAGGGTAACAGATCAAGGCAGCAACATAATCACAGCCCAGGAACCATACAGGAGACTGTCTGGTCTCCATCACCTAATCAATACTGTCCTTCACCACGGTCTGCAGGCTGAAGCACTGGCCGCACTACCCAGAGCTGTGTGTGTGTGTGTGTGTGTGTGTGTGTGTGTGTGTGTGTGTGTACAGTACAGGCCACAAAAAAGTGTGAAATAACTGAAAACATGTCTTATATTTTAGATTCTTCAAAGTAGCCACCCTTTGCTTTTTTTTGATAACTCTGCAAACCCTTGGTGTTCTCTCAATGAGCTTCATGAGGTAGTCACCTGAAATGGTTTTACCTTCACAGGTGTGCTTTGTCAGGGTTCATTAGTGGAATTATTTCCCTTATTAATAAAAAAGCAAAGGGTGGCTACTTTGAAGAATCTAAAATATAAGACATGTTTTCAGTTATTTCACACTTTTTTGTTAAGTACATAATTCCATATGTGTTCATTCATAGTTTTGATGCCTTCAGTGAGAATCTACAATGTAAATAGTCATGAAAATAAAAAGGAAACGCATTGAATGAGAAGGTGTGTCCAAACCTTTGGCCTGTACTGTATGTATGTGTGTGAGTGTGTATATGTATGTGTGTGTGTGTGTGTGTGTGTGTGTGTGTGTGTGTGTATATATGTGTGTGTGTGTGTATGTGTGTGTGTATGTATGTTACCTTGGGAGCAGGCTGGAACAGCAGAGGTCCAGCTGGCGCGGTGCTGCTGAACAGAGACGACAGCGACCCGGAGGCTGCAGACTTCTCCTGGAACAAGCTGCCACACACCTGACCAATCACGTAGCCGGCTGCCGGTTGCCCCGACGACGCCTCCTCACTGAGGACAAGACAAACCGCGTGAAGGCGTCACATTGGACTCTGGGTAATTATTTCACTTACAAACCAAACTATCAACTACGGCTGCACCACATGAGGAAGATATCGGACTGTGTGATTATATTTGACCGATGATTCCCAATACTGGAGGGAAATGATCATGTTTGTATCATTATTCTCATTTAAAATATTCAAATGATTATGGTGTGATTTTAGGTGAAGATCTGCACCAAACAAAGAGGTTTTCTTCAGTCTGTAGGACACTTCATCCAGAAAGGATGTTATGTCTTTAACAACAAATACTATTCTTTCACCTTTACATCTCTCTCTCCCTCCCTCTCTGTCTCCCCCTCTCTCTCCCCCTCTCTCTCTCTCTCTCTCTCTGTGTCTCTCTCTCTTTCTCTCTGTGTCTCTCTCTCTCTGTCTCTCTCTCTCTCTCTCTCTGTGTCTCTCTCTGTCTCTCTCTGTCTGTCTCTCTTTCTTTGTGTGTCTCTCTCTCTCTCTCTCTGTCTTTCTCTCTCTCTGTGTCTCTCTCTCTCTTTCTTTGTGTGTCTCTCTCTCTCTGTCTTTCTCTCTCTGTGTGTCTCTCTCTCTTTCTCTCTCTCTGTCTGTCTCTCTTTCTTTGTGTGTCTCTCTCTCTCTCTCTCGCTCTCTGTGTCTGTCTCTCTCTCTTTCTCTCTGTGTCTGTCTCTCTCTCTCTCTCTCTCTGTCTCTCTCTCTCTCTTCATTTCCCTACAATCAAACAACCAACAGATTAACAGAGAAAACAATCAGCAGATAAACCCAGAATAAAGAAATAATCATCAGATGATAATTCACCTCAAACAACTCCAGCAGTAAACTTACAATAAAGCCTGAGGAATCTAATGACAGTGATATATATATATATATATATATATATATATATATATATATATATATATATATATATATATATATATACATAATGTAATCTGTATGTAATAGAACAACAGTCACACGGGACATGTTTAAACTTGTTATAGTTTAACTACTGCTGAGACTTCCAGACTTTTACTGAAGTATTATTTCCAATGCAGGACTTTTAACTTGTAACAGAGTATGTTTACAGTGTGGTATTAGTACTTGTACTGCAGTAGTCTGAATACTTCAGTTTAACGTTAGTTAATGATAACCGAAGACACTGTGTCCACCTCCAGCCCGTCCTCAGACTGTCTTCATTCCCAGTCATTTAGGGTGTAAACAAACCTCTTCTGCTCGCCCTTCTTCATGCTGTCTTCCAGATTGTTCCAGCGTCACTTCCGGTGTCTTCTATATATTGAAACTACTAATTTATCTGGTTAACTGCAGTTTTTACACGTATTTCTACTACTTTAAACTCTCTACATAATACTAGAGATAAACACACGTTCACACGTTTTCCCCCCCAGCACACAGCGCGTTCTACTGCGAAGTATCTCCCACCGGGAACACGGCCACAGCGGCACAATGGTTCCTTTTTAAATATGCCTCGATTAACGTTGATTTAACACCAAACGAACTGGACACCACTTTAGTTATAAGAAAAAAAAAAGTGAGAATTATACTTGAAGATAGAGCACGTAAAATTACATTTTATATCTAAGGTATTAGCTTTTGTTTTGAAATGATCTGAGAAGTGAGTGCAACTTCGAAATGTGTCACTTCCGGTGACGCAGAGACGTCAGATGTTTTGGGTCGTTGCGTTGATAGATTAGAAGCTAAAAAAAACACTCAAAAGCTACATTTGAGAAACGCCAACGGTAATTTTTTTATCTGTATGTGTTATTTATATTATATATCTGTTTATATGTCAGTTATGTTTCTCATCAACGGTTAGCTAGCGTCATGCTAACGTCGTGTTGTGGTGTGTTAAAAAGGTGGCTTCGATGGGAGTGGACCAGACGGAACCGGGGATGCCGGCGGACCCGGTAGGCCGGCGGGTGTCCTGCGACGGGGAGCGGGCCACGGTGCGGTACGTGGGCCCGGTGCCACCGACAGCAGGTGAGAAAGAACCGGGCGTTTCTCCCTCAGTCCCCCTGTCAGTATCCATAGCTAGCTAGTTAGGTCAGTGGGAAGTAAGCAGTGGTGTAGTCTAATGTACTGTAGCGGGTATACTGGACTGGACTGTACTGTATGTATGGGCCTGTACTCAGGGGTTAAATTGGGATTTTTTATGTTCAAAAAATTTAAAACCATAAAATGTACCATTAAATGGCACTTTTCTGGAGAGTTTTGTGCAAAGAAATGGAGAAATCTGAGTCTTACGTGATATGTGCAAAACTGCAAGGTTAAGAGCCTATAGGCTACTTTGCATTGTTGTAGTATCGTATAACAGGTATTAGTGGCATTTAGCAATTACATTACTGTTAATAGGTCATCACTTTATTACACATTGTATTACCTTGTTATGATATAAGAAGTAGGGCTGCCACCTCTTGGTCGATTAGTCGACTAATCGGTAGGTTTGGTCTTAGTCGACTAAGATTTCTTTAGTCCATTAGTCATTTTTTATGCTTATTCATGCTTAATTACTTATTTCCAAGAAACTTCTGAGCACATTTATGGTAAACACAAGATTTAAAGTGGTGCTTTTGCAGGATTAATTGTGGAGAAACTCAGTTTTACAGATGGTTAATTAACTACATTTATATTGTGCTTTTCTAGTCTTAACCACCTCTCAAAGAGCACAGCTCTGTCAATTAAATCAACTAATCCATTAGTCGACAAAATCCTATAAGTAGTAGTCGACTAAGAAGTTCTTTAGTCGAGGACAGCCCTAATAAGAAGTGACCCATACAATGTGGCAAACATAATGTGCCACATCAAGAGACAGTGCAGCATATGACAGTAGCAACAGCTGAGAAATTTGGGTCTGGTGACCAGGTCCACTTCACACAAACTTCCTCCTCCCATTCTCTCTTTACTACCACACACACACACACACACACACACAGCACCAACTGGGGCTCTCGGATGCTCGGAGCCCTGCCGCTGGAGGAGATGCGACAGCGAGGACCGGTTCCATGGCTTGGTCAGCGATCATGAACTCGTAGCGGCCGTTGGAGCTTCCGAGCACCGGGCTTCCAGCGCTGCGAACAGGTTTTTAGCTTTAGGAGAAGACATTTTATCTGTTAGTCCTACCGATGGAGACACTCAGGCGTTATGTAGTTGACCCGCGGTGGTGAATTGTCTGCAGTTCTGGGCGGGTTGTTGCCGTGTTTTGATTGTTCTCGTCTCATCTCCGCCGAGACAAAAAAGACATGCCATTTAAAAAAATCTTTCATTTATTATCAGAAATATGTTTTCAAAAGCATCACTTTCAGCAAATTCTATGTGACATATTTAGACTGCGAGCAGGCACATCCAGACCCAGGGAAGTTTTGAGCATCAACAACTTCATTTCCTGCATTCTGATACACTTTTATGCACCGATTGACGGTGGAAATCCCTTCATTTAGCCTATGTGAAGAAGGAAAACACAGATGACAATTTAAAATATGTCAAAATAATAAAGCAAAGTATGTTGTTGCGTGTCATTGGGTATTTTTAAGTGGGTATATGGAAATCCTGGACCTTTCTTAGTGGGTGTACTGCGTATCACGTAGACTACACCACTGGAATAAGTACATTTGCTAAAGTAACGTTACTTTAAGCCCCCCCTCCAGCCAGTTTAACTTCCAGTTTAACGTTTAAACAGAAAAGAGCACACACACACACACACACACACATACACACACACACCCCTCCCCCTCCTCAGACACTGTCTGCCCAGCATCACTGCTCTCCAAACAGCAATCACAGTAAAGCAAACTATAACCACAATTTCAAGTTTACATTTGTGTTATGATTTGCTTTACCGAGAGAGGGTTTTTAATCTGGAACATTGGAAAGAAGAAACTAAAGGCTAAAGTATCAGAGCTGCATCTCACAGCCCTTATGTGTGGCAGACACGTGTGGATCCTGAGGCTACTAAGACTAAGACTACCACTAACCCAGTTTGTGTTTTCTGTGCTCAGGGCTGTGGCTCGGCGTTGAGTGGGATAACCCAGAGAGAGGCAAACACGACGGCGGCCGCGAGGGAGTCCACTATTTCACATGCAGGTAATTCTCAGCAGTCACTGTTTGGGCTGTGACGGGATAGTTGTCACCGCGGTATGGCGGTCAACCGCAAACCGCAAACCCCCTCACCAGACTAGCGTGAGTAAGAGCGAGAGTGGCGGGGCGGGGGGCCCCGTGTGGTCGCGCAAGGAGAGCAGCGTATATGAGTGCCGCTGTGAGGAAAACGAGATCGCAAAGATGATGTAAAGTGATTTAAAAGTGAACAATAACACAACAAGCTAGAGTTTCTCAGGACTTCATCGGCTTAAACCTTCCAACGAGAGCTGCAGCCCCGAGTGCATCTCCGTCGATCCGTTCCACAGACGTGTTCAGAAAGCTCTTTTGTCAACAAAGTAAAATATAAATAAAAATAGTTTGGAGATAATGCCGAGTCGATCCTGTCCAGCAGCCGAGCAGAGAGGGAGACTCTGTAGTTAGCTCTCTACCGATACAAGCCGCTCTGTTCTAGGCTACGGAACGTGCACGCAGGCTGAAATTCAACAGTGGCGTTTTATCGGGATGAAGCTGTAAATGGAAGGACACTCCGCTAGCTGCTAGTATATATATATATATATATATATATATATATATATATATATATATATATATATATATATATATATATATATATATATATATATATGAATGAACACATATGGAATTATGTACTTAACAAAAAAGTGTGAAATAACTGAAAACATGTCTTATATTTTAGATTCTTCAAAGTAGCCACCCTTTGCTTTTTTTTGATAACTCTACAAACCCTTGGTGTTCTCTCAATGAGCTTCATGAGGTAGTCACCTGAAATGGTTTTACCTTCACAGGTGTGCTTTGTCAGGGTTCATTAGTGGAATTATTTCCCTTATTAATAAAAAAGCAAAGGGTGGCTACTTTGAAGAATCTAAAATATAAGACATGTTTTCAGTTATTTCACACTCTTTTGTTAAGTACATAATTCCATATGTGTTCATTCATAGTTTTGATGCCTTCAGTGAGAATCTACAATGTAAATAGTCATGAAAATAAAAAGGAAACGCATTGAATGAGAAGGTGTGTCCAAACTTTTGGCCTGTACTGTATGTATATATAATAAAGTAGAATAAAAATGAGGAGCTCAATCCACAATAATAATAAAAAAAGTAATCTGTGCTTATTTGAAACGTGTAACCTGGAAGCTTTTTGTCCCCGATGGATTCTCTCAGGAACCCTAAGGGCGGCTCCTTTGTCCGTCCAGCGAAGGTGAGCTTCGGCGTGGACTTCCTGACCACGCTGCAGCAGGTCTACCAGACCAGAGAGGAGGTGCTGAGTGAGGAGATCGCTATCTCCTCCAAGAAGCTCAAGTGGGTGTTAAAGGACTACTGCAGGTACGCTGCCCGTCGGACACTTTGTGTCCTCGCACCGAGCCATCTGTCTGGCGGCTGCCGCTGCTAGACACGACCGGGACATAACACAGATTACACCGTTTGTAATTTGGTCTTAATTTAAAAGTGCTCATATTCTGCTCATTTTCAGGTTCATAATTGTATTTTAGAGGTTGTACCAGAATAGGTTTACGTGGTTTAATGATCAAAAAACACCATATTTTTTGTTGTACGGCACATTGCTGCAGCTCCTCTTTTCACCCTGTGTGTTGAGCTCTCTGTTTTAGCTACAGAGTGAGACATCTCACTGCTGTAACATCTTTGTTGGGAGTCGCAAATGCTCAGTACCTAGGTAAGGACTACTAGCCAGTCAGAAGCAGAGTATGAGGGCCCTGACAGTACCTAGGTAAGGACTACTAGCCAGTCAGAAGCAGAGTATGAGGGCCCTGACAGTACCTAGGTAAGGACTACTAGCCAGTCAGAAGCAGAGTATGAGGGCGTGCCCTGACAGTACCTAGGTAAGGACTACTAGCCAGTCAGAAGCAGAGTATGAGGGCGTGCCCTGACAGTAGCTATGCAAGCATTATATAACGTGTGTTACAAAGTAGGCCAGTTTTAAATAGGCCAGGGTGTGAGGATATAGTTCCCTTTGTTTCCTTATCTTGATTCCACTGTTTTTTTTCTTCTTTTTTTAATCTCTCGACAGTTTTGAGACTCGTACGTCGGTGCTGTTTGATTTCTGCGAAGTGAACGGGCCCGGGGCGGAGGGAGAAATCAGAAAAGCTACACCACGTATCTTTTTACACCCCAACACACATGTGACTTTCTGACGTGGCTTTATGTTCTAGGCGCAGGTTCTCTCACCATACGTAATGAAGATCTGGATGTTTCAGGAGTCAAACTGAAACAAGAAGATGATTAATCGTTCAGTCGATTAAAAGGAAATTAATTTACAGCTATTTGGATTATTATTATATTTCAGTATATTTAAGTTACCCTTTAGATGAGATAACCCTTTATTGCTCATTCCCAAGAGGGCAAAATCTGTTTTTTGCAGCAGCACAAGGACATAAATAAGTACAGATACATATAAGAGGTATTTCATATACTGTATATATTATAATAAATGAGGGTTTACAGTGTAGTGTTGACTAGTTTTAAGACTGTGAGGTGGTGGTTGTTGGGTTTACAGTGTTGTGTTGACTAGTTTTAAGACTGTGAGGTGGTGATTGTTGGGTTTACAGTGTTGTGTTGACTAGTTTTAAGACTGTGAGGTGGTGGTTGTTGGGTTGACTAGTTTTAAGACTGTGAGGTGGTGGTTGTTGGGTTTACAGTGTTTTGTTGACTAGTTTTAAGACTGTGAGGTGGTGGTTGTTGGGTTGACTAGTTTTAAGACTGTGAGGTGGTGGTTGTTGGGTTTACAGTGTTGTGTTGACTAGTTTTAAGGCTGTGAGGTGGTGGTTGTTGGGTTGACTAGTTTTAAGACTGTGAGGTGGTGGTTGTTGGGTTGACTAGTTTTAAGACTGTGAGGTGGTGGTTGTTGGGTTGACTAGTTTTAAGACTGTGAGGTGGTGGTTGTTGGGTTGACTAGTTTTAAGACTGTGAGGTGGTGGTTGTTGGGTTGACTAGTTTTAAGACTGTGAGGTGGTGGTTGTTGGGTTGACTAGTTTTAAGACTGTGAGGTGGTGGTTGTTGGGTTGACTAGTTTTAAGACTGTGAGGTGGTGGTTGTTGGGTTGACTAGTTTTAAGACTGTGAGGTGGTGGTTGTTGGGTTGACTAGTTTTAAGACTGTGAGGTGGTGGTTGTTGGGTTGACTAGTTTTAAGACTGTGAGGTGGTGGTTGTTGGGTTGACTAGTTTTAAGACTGTGAGGTGGTGGTTGTTGGGTTGACTAGTTTTTAAGACTGTGAGGTGGTGGTTGTTGGGTTGACTAGTTTTAAGACTGTGAGGTGGTGGTTGTTGGGTTGACTAGTTTTAAGACTGTGAGGTGGTGGTTGTTGGGTTGACTAGTTTTAAGACTGTGAGGTGGTGGTTGTTGCCAGCGGCTCCTTAACAGCAGCGTTGGTCAGACGTGGCGTGGCTGGGCCTGAGTGGGACTCTGCTGTCCTGCTGGGAGGACGTGGCTGCTATCACCCAGCAGCTGGACCAACTGGACTCACTTCAGCTCAGGTACACCTGTGTGTGTCTCTGTGTGTGTGTGTGTGTGTGTTTGTGTGTGTCTGTCTCTGTGTGTTTATCTGTGTGTGTGTGTGTGTGTGTGTGTGTGTGTGTGTTTGTGTGTGTGTGTGTGTGCTTGTGTGTGTCTGTCTCTGTGTGTTTATCTGTGTGTGTGTCTGTCTCTGTGTGTTTATCTGTGTGTGTGTGTGTGTGTGTGTGTGTCTCTCTGTGTGTGTGTGTGTGTCTCTGTGTGTTTGTGTGTGTGTGTGTCTGTCTCTGTGTGTTTATCTGTGTGTGTGTGTGTGTGTGTCTGTCTCTGTGTGTTTATCTGTGTGTGTGTGTGTGTGTGTGTGTGTGTCTCTGTGTGTGTGTGTGTGTGTGTGTCTGTCTCTCTGTCTGTCTGTGTCTGTGTGTGTGTCTCTGTGTGTGTGTGTGTATATGTGTCGGTCTGTAATTCTCTCCTTCCACTAAACACCTCTCGTTGTGTTTTTTAGTGACAACCGACTGCGTTTGCCCTCCGACCCCTCGGCTCACTGCCAGGCTTTCTGCAACCTCAAAGTCCTCGCGCTGAACAGATGTGACCTCACCTGGCCACAGGTACGATCGGAGAGCTGCATTTACGGCTCTGTGTTGAACCTACAACTGTAGCCCGACATGCACCTCTCCCGAAATAACAACCCCCCACCTCCCGCCTGACTCATTTCCTGGTTCTCCTTCCTCCATAAACACCATGAGATCAAGGAGAGGGGTAATTCCTCCTGCTGCAGATCTCCCACCGTGCTCAGAAAGAACAGGGGAGACCCTTTGGTTCTCTCACTAGGACTCTAGAGTCACCACTCACTCTGAAGATAATCACACACATACAGTACAGGCCAAAAGTTTGGACACACCTTCTCATTCAATGCGTTTCCTTTTTATTTTCATGACTATTTACATTGTAGATTCTCACTGAAGGCATCAAAACTATGAATGAACACATATGGAATTATGTACTTAACAAAAAGTGTGAAATAACTGAAAACATGTCTTATATTTTAGATTCTTCAAAGTAGCCACCCTTTGCTTTTTTTGATAACTCTGCAAACCCTTGGTGTTCTCTCAATGAGCTTCATGAGGTAGTCACCTGAAATGGTTTTACCTTCACAGGTGTGCTTTGTCAGGGTTCATTAGTGGAATTATTTCCCTTATTAATAAAAAAGCAAAGAGTGACTACTTTGAAGAATCTAAAATATAAGACATGTTTTCAGTTATTTCACACTTTTTTGTTAAGTACATAATGCCATATGTGTTCATTCATAGTTTTGATGCCTTCAGTGAGAATCTACAATGTAAATAGTCATGAAAATAAAAAGGAAACACAATTGAATGAGAAGGTGTGTCCAAACTTTTGGCCTGTACTGTAGACAAACAGACATACACACCGGCTCTGTTATTCTCATCACAATGGCTTGGACACGTAACGTAAGCTATGACATAGGCTCTGCGTAGAGCCTACTGCTATAAATCAGCCTGAAACCTTCCACATACACACAACGTACACCTGTCTTTTGATTCTGTTAGGAGAGTTTCTTAATGGTCTCTCTCTCTCTCTGCTGGTCTCTCTCTCTCTGCTGGTCTCTCTCTCTCTCTCTCTACTGGTCTCTCTCTCTCTCTGCTGGTCTCTCTCTCTCTGCTGGTCTCTCTCTCTCTGCTGGTCTCTCTCTCTCTCTCTCTACTGGTCTCTCTCTCTCTCTGCTGGTCTCTCTCTCTGCTGGTCTCTCTCTCTCTCTCTACTGGTCTCTCTCTCTCTCTGCTGGTCTCTCTCTCTCTGCTGGTCTCTCTCTCTCTCTGCTGGTCTCTCTTTCTCTCTCTACTGGTCTCTCTCTCTCTCTCTGCTGGTCTCTGGTCAGATCCTGGAGTGCGCCCCCATGTGGCCACAGCTGGAGGATCTGTGTGTAGAAGACAACAACATCACAGAGCTGCAGAGGTAACGCTGTCACTTGTTTCCTTCAGTCCAAGGGGCGGGGCCAGAAGCTGTAAACGTTCGGGGGGCCCAGCCCAAAACCTCGGGCGGTCCATGGGGATTTTAGTTTGTTTCCCTTTCTGGCAGCTATTTGCACTATTTTTCAAGCCATTTGATAATAGAATGCCTACAAATCTGTACAGCTGCATAGGATTGTCATAAAGTGTGCGTGTCTGTGTAGGGGAGACTCATGGGTATCCAGAGAACCCATTTTGATTCACTTATCTTGAGGGGTCAGGGGACCCCTTTTGAAAATGGCCATGCCAGTTTTTCCCTTGCCAAAATGTAGCCTAACTTTGGAGGGTTATTTAGCCCGCTTCCCGACAAGCTAGCATGACATTTCATATGATACCACTGTCTCCTTTATCTTCTTTCTAGCTTTAAATCAGAGCTCGCAGCCTCTGAAAGACAGTAAAGTTGTCCTAAAAGATTCGGGGGGGCTGGAGCCTCAGAAGCTCCGCCCCCCTGCTCCAGTCTGATGTACAGTATGTGACGTTCAGGCTGTGTTCACGTCGTGTAACTGTGATGCGTTTTATGTTTTTAAGGCCTGTGGGAGTGCTGCAGTCGCTGAAGAGTCTCAATGTGTCCTGTAATCCTGTAGAGCAGCGCAGCGTGCTCAGCATAGTGGCTCTGCCCAGGTACGGTACACTTCAACATCATTACACCAACGCTACGGTTCAAATTAGGACCGGGTTACAAACAAACTATTCTCTTTCTCTCCACAAAATCCTGTTTGTTTTACGTAGAACATATTAAACATTAATATGAAATCAACAATACATACAGACACTAATACATACAGAATAGCTGCTTTGCAAAAGAAAAAAGAGGCCTAATGGAACGGGTTGAAATGTTTAATTACAATGCATTAACTAGTCTCGCTTTTGCCAGACCCTCCTCCAAAGCGCTCTGAAGGAAGGTCTGGCTAGTCCACACAGCATTCGGGGGATGGGAGGAAAACGTGCTCTGGTTTAATGGCATTTCTTTAAAGCACCAGTGTGTAACGTGTGTAGTTCATTATCTAAATCTGTGTTGCCCGTTGACAAACTTTTCATGAATATTTACCTCCACCATCAATTCCAAGTATTACTTTTGGCTTAAAATTTAACAATTTGCATTCGCCTGAACTGGGGTAGACGCTCCATAATCATGCTCCATCTTGAAATACGTTAGCCGGTAAGGGACATACAGGACACACTGCTCCGCCTGTCATCTTTTTGACTCACAGCTGCTGCTAAGGGGTTAAGTTTGAAGAAGGAAACATGGAGGGACCACACCTATTCCAAATCCAAATTTCAGGAACAGGAGTCTTCTTCTTCTTCGCCCAGAAAAAGAAAACTGATATTGGAAAGAGCAAGAGACTGGAAAAAGAGTGAACATTGGAGCTGCTTTGGAGGCACACGCCAAATCCCAACTAGTTAATATTATCCTCTGGACCGCTGCAGTCTCCTTTTCTTTCGCTCTCCTTTCCGTCGGGTGGGGCTCGTGCCCGCTCGTGGCGTCCGCGCCCTCTCCGACATGAACTCATGGATGTTTTAAGAGAACGCCTGATATCCAACAATGACGGCTGATAGACGGCCTTTTGTACGCCTTCGCTTTTTGATGCGTGAAGGCTACCGTAGCTGCAATACTGCGTGGCGAGAGAGAGTTGATTGCGATGTATGATCTCAACGCTAGATGGGAGTAATTCTTACCCACTGTAGCTTTAAACCAATTAGAATCGTTGTGGGCGGGGCTACGTTCTGCACAGAGTCCACTTCCTCACAGCCTACTGCTCACCAGATCCATGTCCACTTCCTCACAGCCTACTGCCTTGAACGCTCCACCTAAGTAAACACCTTCCCGTAATCAACGGCGCTGTCACTACGGCGACCAGCTTAGCGCGCCGAGTGCAAGCGTAGGGTTCGGTTCCCTGGGTAGAAATTCTAAGGTTCGGCAGAAACCAGAATCCCGTCAGAAAGCCCAATATTCAGCCAAAGCCGAATCCTGAATTTGGTGCATCCCTGATATTGACTAAATTTGGAGAAAATCCATTTTACTGGTAAACTGTGTTCTTTTGTTTGAGATAAATTAGGTTTAAACCTCCGGTGTTGTTATGTGTGTGTTTGCAGGCTGGAGCAGCTGAAGTTGATGAAGATCGGACTGTCTGACATTAGATTTGATGACGCTGCTCCTGGTAAAAGAAAATAACACCCATTTTAATGAATACTTTTATTCCATTTCACTGTTGTGTTATATTTCATTTTCCTCCTTGCACAAGTGTTTTAATCCTGGTTCAGTGATGTTAACGCACGTTTGTTTTTGAGCTCGTGACATTATGACCTGGGTTATTTAGCTGATTATTGAGTGTGAATGCTGAGTCTTTCTTTCCTCCGTAGGGTCTCAAACGGCCTTGTTCCCAGCACTGAAGAATCTCAACCTGGATGACAACAACATCTCTGAGGTCAGTGGTGTTTAGTTCTGCTCAGACGTGGAACACAACAACAACATATTCAGGAGATAGTCAGGCCACACCTACACAGGTATATATTTTATTTTAAATGTTGCTTTTTGGCCTTTCGTCACACAGAAAGACAGACAGAGAGAGAGATACACACACACACACACACACACACACACACACACACACACAGACCCACACACAGACAGATACACACTCAGATATACCCTGTTTTTATTACATCGGGAGGACCAGCGTTTTGGCCTTTGGTCCACGCAAAAATCAATACTTTTTTTCTACACTTTTTTCAACATTTTTGACGTTTTTTATTTATTTTTTTAAATGTTTTTATCGCTTTTTAAAACATTGTTATAGTGCCTTGTAGTTTGATGTTTTTTTTCAATGCTTTTTTTTTCTTTATTCTCCTGTTTTCTAGGCTTTGAATGCCTTTAGTCGCTTTTTGTTCAATGTTTTTGGCGCTTTGGTCACTTTTATGTCCTTTTTAGTCTACTTTTTTTTTTTTTAAACATTTTAATTGCGAAGAGTGCTGCGTTGAACCATCCATTTTATTTCTGGCCAATTTTCTTGAAAGAAACCCACATTTCTGATAAAGAAAACTTTGAAAAGGGGTCAGACTAGACCGGAGGACAACAGGAGGGGTTAAAGCTGCATTCTCTCTGATATCCAGCAGGGGGCGACTCCACTTAATCCAGAAAGTCTGTTTCTATAGAAGTCTGTGAGAAAAAGATTTATTTAACAAGTTTAGGGTCTCACTCGCTAGTTTCAACACAGCATGATGTTCATTTTCATGTTAATTTTTTTACAGTATATGTCTGAAAACAAAAACATGAACTGTGTGATTTATATTTGGACACTTTTTATTTTTTATTTTAACTGCTCGTGTGGGTCCTCAGTTATCCAGCTGTGAAATGGACTGAAAGTATGAAACCATATTACTGTATTTCAATTAAGCTAGTGCCTCATTAAAAGATCTACTACTCAGCATGACTGATGGGTGTGGTTGTGTCTCTCTCTCTCTCTCTCTCTCTCTGTCTCTCTGTCTCTCTCTCTCTGTCTCTCTCTCTGTCTCTCTCTCTCTCTCTCTCTCTCTCTCTGTGTCTCTTTCTCTCTCTCAGTGGCGTGTGGTGGACGAGCTGGCCAAGCTTCCCGGTCTGGTTCAGTTTTCGTGCAGCGGTAACCCGCTGGTGAGCAGTGACGGAAACCCCAAAACAGTCACTCAGATTCTGATCGCCAAACTGGGACAGCTGGTCCTCCTCAACCGAAATATTGTGAGCTGAACCTGTGTGTGTCTGTGTGTGTGTTTGTGTCTTTCTTTCTGTGTGTGTGTGTGTGTGTGTGTGTGTGTGTGTCTCTGTGTGTGTGTGTGTCTTTCTGTTTGTGTATGTCTATCTGTCTCTCTCGCTCTGTGTGTGTGTGTGTGTGTCTTTCTGTTTGTGTGTGTGTCTATCTGTCTCTCTCTCTCGCTCTCTTTGTGTGTGTTTGTGTGTGTCTTTCTGTTTGTGTGTGTGTGTGTCTATCTGTCTCTCTCTCTCTCTTTGTGTGTGTGTGTGTGTGTCTCTGTGTGTGTGTGTCTCTCTGTGTGTGTTTGTGTCTTTCTGTTTGTGTATGTGTGTGTCTATCTGTCTCTCTCTCTCTCTGTGTGTGTGTGTGTGTGTGTCTTTGTTTGTGTGTATGTATGTCTCTCTCTCTTTGTTTGTTTGTGTGTGTGTGTGTGTCTTTGTGTGTATGTATGTCTCTCTCTCTTTGTGTGTGTGTGTGTGTGTCTCTATCTCCCTCTCTCTCTCGCGCTTTCTGTGTGTGTGTGCAGTACAAACTTAAAGTAAACAGAAAAAAAGTATGAATTTGAAACTCAGTCTGTGTGTTGCCATGGTTTCCATCAGCTGCGCCCATGAGGACAGGAGGGGGGCGGAGCTCGACTACATCAAGATGTTCGGGGAGGAGTGGCTGAAGGCCGGAGGCGCGAGTCAGATCAGCACCCAGTTCGCCAGTCAGCACCCTCGTTACCAGAGTCTCATCAACAGTGAGTCAAGCCCACAGTTACCAGAGTCTCAACAACAGTGAGTCAAGCCCACAGTTACCAGAGTCTCAACAACAGTGAGTCAAGCCCACAGTTACCAGAGTCTCAACAACAGTGAGTCAAACCCACAGTTACCAGAGTCTCAACAACAGTGAGTCAAGCCCACAGTGAGCAGGATTTAAAGGGGCAGTCCTGAAAGTTAGTGCACGTGTCCACTGGCAGCGTCATTGTCTAAGTGAGCAGCCGCTCCCAAGGCATTCTGGGAGCGTCCCGGCCACTTAAGAGAAGCAGGGCATCAAGTCCTGTGACTATTTAGCAGAGCCGCCGCTGCTGCATCCGGAGCCCAAGACGATAGTGATTGGTTTAAAGAAATTCAGACCCCTGACCGTTAATTCTCCCATCCAGGAATGCTGTGTGGACTAGCCAGACCTTCCTCTGCAGCGCTGTGGAGGAAGGTCTGGCAATGCGAGGCTAGCTCAGGCACAGACAGAGTGTATTATGTGTTTACTTCTTTAGAGACACAGGGCCCTATCTCGCACCCCGGCGCAGCGCAAAACCCGACGTTTAAAGCGTCGTTTAAATAGCAAATGCACCTGCACCCATCTTTGCGCCCATGGGGCGTGCTGGTCTTACAGGGAGGTGTGTTCAGGTGCATTCTGGGCGTGCTGGTCTTACGGGGAGGTGTGTTCAGGTGCATTCTGGGCGTGCTGGTCTTACAGGGAGGTGTGTTCAGGTGCATTCTGGGCATGCTGGTCTTACAGGGAGGTGTGTTCAGGTGCATTCTGGGCGTGCTGGTCTTACAGGGAGGTGTGTTCAGGTGCATTCTGGGCGTGCTGGTCTTACAGGGAGGTGTGTTCAGGTGCATTCTGGGCGTGCTGGTCTTACAGGGAGGTGTGTTCAGGTGCATTCTGGGCGTGCTGGTCTTACAGGGAGGTGTGTTCAGGTGCATTCTGGGAGTATTACTATCTTGAGGCAGCTGGAAGTGATCACACCAAAGACCAACAAAAATCTGGTCTAAAGTCAATAACGCAGCATTTCATTGTTATTTTAACAGAGCATTAGTAAAATGCTCCTATTGGCTCGTGCACAGTGCGCACACACTATGCTTGTTACACACACAGGGACGCACAGCAGCACACACACACACACACACACACACACACACACACACACACAGAAGATTACAAATAAAAATATTACGGTGCAAATCCTCCATCATAACAGCAATGCTCCAAGGTCCAAATGCGCCTGGCTTTTAAAGGGAATGGGAGATGATCTCTGATTGGTTGATGAATGAGAGATGATCTCTGATTGGTTGATTGCATGTTACGCCCAAAACACACCTCTGATTAATGAAGACACTAAGAACAACCCTTTAGGACCAGGCGCCCAGTGCTCGGACCCTGTTCTCCACCGTCAAACTAGCAAAAGTGGATTTGGACACACCCTAAACACACCTGCACCAGGCGCTTCACACTGTGTGCTCAGATCGTTAAAATAGGGCCCCCAGAGTTGAAGTGCTTGTCTGCCTGGAAAGGTTTAGGAGGTTATGTTGGCCACTGACCTGACTGGTTCCACTGTCTCTACTTACAGAGCAGAGAATGAGTTCAGACAGTAAGCTGTGAATCCCACCCCAATGATGGTAACGATGGAGTTTGTGTTTGTGTTTCAGAGTACGGAGCTCCAGAGGAAGGCGAGCTGAAGAAACAGGAACCCTTCGCCCTGAAAAACCAGCTGTTAAGTAAGCCCCACTCCTGTCTGCTCTCTAATTGGCTAATAAATAAATAAAACAGGCCATTAATAAACATGCTGTGGTTCAGAGCTGCAAAGATGAATCCATTAGTGGCGAACTAGGGCTGCACGATATGAGGTAAATAAGCACGTTGTTGAATATCTTGATATGAATGATATTACCTGCGATAAATAACCAGATTTATTAAAGTGTTCTCAGTTCTGCTGCTTTCAGTATTCTGCTAAAATACAACTAACTGCTCGTTGAATTTAAAACCAATGAAATAATTTCCAATTTTCTTTTATTGAACAAATTAAACACTGAGTTGAATATAAAAGGCAGCACTATAAAAAAAGATCGACAGATACATTTGTGCAGTTTTCTGCTGAGATTTTCTTTCAACTAACACAAAAAATTGTATCTTTAGCGATGTGTTTGTAGCTCCAGTTGACATTGCGATGATGATATAAAAACAGTATATTGTGCAGCCCTTTTATGAACTCCCAACTATTTTGAAAATTGATTGGTTTGAGTCATTTTTTATGAAAAGAAAGTGGGGGGAAAAAGTAGCAATTTGCGGCAGAAATTTAGCCACTACAAAATCACCAGAGAGAAAACACTGGCCCTACTGGGGGCTGGAGCAGAGTTAAACCGCTGATCTTGTCTCTCCTCCGCAGAGATCAACTTTGTGTTTCCGGACGACGCCGGCAGGAAGCCGATTGAGAAGAAACTTCCAGGTAAAACGACAGAAAAATAAAGATCTTTTCTGCACTTCTCCTCTCGGAGCTTTTATAACACTCAACTGAGCGGATGTTTCCGAATGAAAGTGACGTATAAAAGGCCTTCCAGTGGGGTTACAGAGTGTGTGTTCTGTTTCTGCAGCGTCCATGGTTGTTCAGAAGGTGAAGGGACTCCTGTACAGGCTGCTCAAGGTTCCTGCAGCCGATCTGAAGCTCACCTACACCTGCAACAAGGTAAGACCTGTCCCTCCCTCCCACCCTCCCACACACCACCGGTACTATGGAGAAACCTCAAACATACGTACAACAGCACTTAGACCAGGGCAATGCGGACCCAGCCCATACATCGTGTAATGACAACAATACGTTAAAATGAGAAAACAACCGAAACGTGCTTCTACTACAGGGGTGTCAAACTCAACTTCACTAAGGGCCACACTTGAATATGAAGGCATTGACGTGCTTTTATTTAAGAGAAAAAGTCAAACATTTAAATTATTGCATGTCTCATATAGCTTTCTCACTTGCAGTTGTGGGCATCATAAAGCCATCATAAGGTCCTTAGCCATCATAGAAAGAGAAAAAAAAACGCCAAAAAAGGTGGAACAAAGCAACAAAAGAGTCTAAAAAAAAAAGTCAGAAAATGTGACAAAAACATGGAAAAAAAGTGCCTGAAACGTCAAAAAAAAGCGGCAAAAAAATAAAAACGTTGGAGAATAGCACCAAAAACGCCACGTAAATTGATATGTGGGCCGGATCAAGATTTGTGAGGGGCGGGATTTGGCCCGCAGACCTCAAGTTTGACACGTGTGCTACTACATCAATTACATTTAATACATGAAGCTAAGTAAGTAGTGAACACTGATCAATATTTTCTGACATTTTAGAGACCAAATTACTCCTCCATTAATCAACGATGAAAAATAATTGTTAGCTGCAGCCCAAAAACGCAACTTGTCAGCTCAAAGTTAGGATCCGCAAGTTACCTCTACTGTTATATAAATATAACTAGGTTGTATATCCAGTCCTTCCAGAAAAAGGAGGAGTTTTTTTGTGATTGTTGAGGGCAAAAAGTCCTGATTATGCGGCACGTTTTCTTAAAAAATGCGATGGAATATGCAGGGATATTTATGCAATGTTATGCGATGAAATTGCGGGAACTTGCAAAAACTGCAGTTTGATGAAAAAGAGGAAAAAAAAGTGATTCCCGCAGCACCCTGCTTTTCGATGATGTTAACATTGCGTAATTACGTCACTTCATAACGTTCCCATGTCAACAGGGGAAAATGGCTGCTCTTGTGACGTAAAAGCAACATTTTTCCACTTTCTGCTAAAATATATTATGAGACTTTTTGCAACGAAAATGTGGGGGATTATGAAATCATGCAAGCCCCGCATATTTTGCGCGGAAATCTGCAATTTATGCAGCGAAAGTGCGGCATATTTGAAAAAATGTGGCCCCCTCATAAATATGCGGACTTTGGCTGATTATGCATTGAATTATTCAATCGCATAATCACGTTTTTCTGGAGGGACTGTATAGCCTATTCTTCTTTAACAATGCCAACAAAGCTTAAATTCCTAACTAAGTATTAACATGCCTATTCCCCGAGCCAGTTGTAACGTATTAAAGTAAAGTTCCTTTTCTTTTCCAGAAGGTGGGGACAGAGTTTGAGATCGACAGTGACCTGAAGACTCTACAGTTTTACTCCATAGAGGACGGAGACCAGGTGTTGGTGCGCTGGTCCTGACCCGGGACCAGGCGGTGACGATCCAACCGCTCGGTCCACAGCAGAGACTGAACAGAGACTGAGACAGAACTGAACGGAGACTGAACTGAACTTGTGTGTACGACCGAGACACAGACTCATGCTGGATTGTGCTTCTCACAAAATAAACTACACCCCACTCCTTCAGGACTTCACTCCGAGTCGTCCCAGAGTCCCTGAGTGAAATCTACTGGAGCACTAAGTCATTCAAGCATTTTGGTTGCAACATCGTCTCACTCCCAGCAGTTAAAAAACTTGACAATTGGTCACGCTTTGAGTCAGAATAATTTTATTTGTCATTTTAAAACATTGTCACAACGAAATTAAAGTGCTACTCCTTCTGGTGCCTAGAAGTATCCCTTCATTCGCGCACGCCATACCCTCGCATCTGTAAAAACTGCTGCCAGGATACCTTGAACTGCCAACATGGTCGGTTACGACTCTTCCTCTTCTGAGTTACAGATTTTATATTTGAAAAACTTCCCTCAAACCGAGAAACGCAATTTCAAAACATATGACGTTGTCACCCCAATGTAAAGTTTGGGGCCAACGGGAGATACCCTTTTTTGCGCGGATTCAAGGGCCGCCGCATATCACAGAATGGAAACTTTTTTTGGCTAATGATTAAGCTCTCATAGGAACGGACGTGGCTCCGCTTCGAACGCTGTATCCATACGGACACCGAAGGGTGCTTCCTGCGTCGGTAGCTGAGGCTGGGAGCCACTGACCCAAGACGAGTTGGGAGTGAGAACGGCTTTACATTTAATGATTAAACAACAGACATCTCACACTTTATCTGGGTTACGTTTTGCATTGATTTGAACGTATTTCAGGTTAGGGGTGTCACGATTCTCCAAATCCACTATTGGTTTCTGAAAAAGAGCAGCTGCAGGTTACCCTAGGTCACTAAAGTTACCCTAGGTCACCAACGTTACCCTTGGTCACTAAAGTTACCATTGGTCACTAACGTAACTCTAGGTCACTAACGTTGCCCTAGGTCACCAACGTTACCCTTGGTCACTAAAGTTACCCTAGGTCACTAACGTGACCCTTGGTCACTAAACTTAACCATAGGTCACTAACGTTGCCCTAGGTCACCAACGTTACCCTTGGTCACCAACGTTACCCTTGGTCACTAAAGTTACCATAGGTCACTAACGTAACCCTAGGTCACCAAAGTTACCCTAGGTCACCAACGTTACCCTAGGTCACTAAAGTTACCCTAGGTCACTAACATTGCCCTAGGTCACTAAAGTTACCCTAGGTCACTAAAGTTACCTTAGGTCACTAAAGTTACCCTAGGTCACTAACGTTACCGTAGGTCACTAACGTTACGTTACCCTAGGTCACTAAAGTTACCCTGTGTCTTTAGCTGCATCCTCCCAGCCGCTAAGCTACGCTGCGTCTGTTGTTGTTTTTTTTAGAGATGAGGGACTCGAGGTCGAGATCTCGGACTCAAGTCACACTTAACCCTTGTGTTGTCTTCCCCTTGACCGTGCAACTTTTACATTTTCTTTTTTTTCTTTTTTCTTCTTTCTTAATACCTTTTTTCATTTTGGTCACTTTTCCCGACGGTTTTGTCGCTTATTGTCCATTTTTGTTTTCAACGTTCTTTTAACATTTTTTTCTTCTTCCAAATGCTATAAAAATTTGTTGACAACGTTGAAGTTAGCTAGCGCTAGCTGATACTAGCGATTTCTAGTCGGCAACATATTTCGGGCTTCATTTAATAAACATAACCTGTAGTAGTACACAATCGGATGTGTATTGTTTTGATTACAATGTGCAGAATTACTTTACGTTGCCTATTTATGTCTATTTCTCGGGGTTAATCACCGGCGTCTGTACAGCATCAACATTGTTGTTTATGTTACGTTTATTATGTGAAGAACAAGTAAGTTGGTTTGACTGCCGTTCCAGGGCACTTTCACGGGCTAGGTGGTGAAAACGAGTTACGGGGTGCCTGGAATCAGATTGGTGCATAAACTACAGATACCAACATTTTAGGCATTATTGGAGGCTTTTCAGATACTTGTATTGGCGCTCAATGGTGTTTTTTGTCCCCAACGGCTCCTTCCAGGCAGCGCTGCCTCCAAGGCACCTAACCTTAACCATTGCCTAATTGATTTCAAGGCAGCGCTGCAACCATTTACTTCAAGGCACCTAACCCTAACCAGTGCCTAATCCTAGTGTCTTCCAGGCAGCGCTGCCTGGAAGGAGCTGTTGGGGGCAAAAAACACCAATAAACAATATCAGCATCAGAACATTTCTTGTCTCAACATCTGGTTTATATGATGAGTCTTTAAAAAAAAACTGTTGTGTTTTTCCTTTTTATTTTGGATAACACACTCTTATCAGTGACGGAAACTAAATGATCACTGCTCAAGTCTTCGTTGTAAAAAAACGTAAAAATAAATACGTTTATGTGTGTGTGACGTCAAAAACTGTTACTGTGGAGTACAACCATCTGGTACCAGTTCACGGGGAGTAAGTTACTGGTTTGACTGTTGTTCCAGGGCGCTTTCACGGGCTAGAAGGTGGTGAAAACACGAGTTACTGGCTGTCTGGAACGCAGCATGAGTTAGGTATCAGATCGGTGCATAAACTCCAGTACTCTCTGATACCGATACCAGCATTTCAGGCGTTATCGGAGGCTTGTCAGATACCGGTATCGGCATCCGTCTCCTGTCTCAAAGTCTGGTTTATATGATGACTCTTTAAAAAAAACATAACACGACAGGTTTTTAAGTTGTCTTTCCTTTTTATTTTGGATGAAAACACAGACTCGTATCAGTGACGGAAACTAAATGATCACTGCTCAAGTCTTCGTTGTAAAAAACACAAACGAAACGATGCTAACATGAGAAGTACAAACACTTTGGTCTGCACACATCTTCACAGTAATCATCATCGTCATCAGGTAGATATCAGGAAACATTAGCACCATTAAAAACGTATCGTCTGCATATAAGGGAATTATTTACAAGTTCATATAAAAAATACACGGAGTGGTAGCACAAACAAGAGGATCGCAGTGGTGAGAAACATCCAAAAACACTGAGCAAACATGTCAGTTTTAGGGGAAAGAAATGTTATTTTCTCATATAGGATTGCTAAAATATAGAATAATGTTCAGATTGGTAGTTTTATTTGACCAATGAACAACTTCTAGTTTAATTTAAACATTTAAGCTCTTTTTAAGCTTTATTTAGCTCTAGTGTGTCGGTTATTCACCTTATTACAAGTTAGACAAGAAAATCATGTCTCTGACAGTTTTATATCTAATTACAGTTTGATATATATATATATATATATATATATATCATATAAAATAAGATTTCTCGGTCAGATAATCTTTCTTTCAGGTTAGTGTTTAAAGGACAATTCCGGCGCAAAATGACCCTAGGGGTTAATAACGTATGTGTACCGAGTTGACCAGTCTCTGGGACATGTTTTCATGCTAATCCAATACGTCGCTAGCTTGAAACAAGCTAGCTTGCAGACCGGTGATTAGCTTGTAATGCTAGCTTTTGGGGTACAGGGTAAATTGCTATTTTACACCACGAAAAAGGCTAAAATTAGCACCACACTTCCATGGTAGCATAATGAGGGCCGCTACATGTAAACCGAGGCATTGAAAACTTTGTAGGCTTTCTGTGTTCGACTGGTAATGATGGCGAAGATGGCGCCCACCTGTAACGCTACAGTCTTTATAATCAATCTTTTTAATAAACTGTCTGTACACTTACAAAGTTCTCAATGCTTGTGTTTACATGTAGGGACCCTCAGTATGCTACCGTGGAAGTGTAGTGCTATTTTGAGCCTTGTTTGTGGTGTAGAAATAGAGATTTACCCTCTGCCCTGAAAGCTAGCGTTAGCAGCTAACCACCGGTCTGCGGTAGCTAGTTTAAAGCTAGCGACACATTGGATTAGCATGAAAACATGTACCAGAGAATGGTCGACTAGGTACACTTCTGTTATTAACCCTTATAGGGTCATTTTGTGCTGGATTTGTCCTTTTAAAGGTGTTGTCTTTTTCAGAAACCTTTTCAAGGCCCTCAGAATCCTTCCCTGGAGTATTTGAGCATCCCAAAAAAGACATATAACCGAGTTATATCTGATTGTTTCTCGCAGTTATCTTTCGGACCACATTTATAAGAAATACGATATAAAAACACACGTACAGTACGGTTTCAGTTGATTATCTGGTATCAGTAAAAAGCGTTTTTAAGTTCACCTGCTGTCTTTAAAAAAAAAATTAAAAAAAAACTCCCTGTACGTTAGATTTAGAGTCCCTTTGTAATCGGAAGAACAAACCGATCAGAAACCGATCATCATCTCCTGAAGTCTGACATCTTTAAAAACGAGCTTTAAAGGCCCGAGAAAACGATCGTACAAATGTTCAATTCAAGTAGGAACTGGAGTTAACCCTGCTGTTGTCTTCGGGGTCTTATCTGACCCATTTTCTAAAAGTTTCTATATCAGAAAGTTGGGTTTCTTTCAACCAAATTGTCCAAAAAAAACTGGACAGTAGGGGTGGGAATCACCAGAGGCCTCACGATTACGATATCATCACAATACTTATGTCACGATACGATATTATTGCCATTTTTAAACATATTGCAATATTCTGCAATGTATTACCTTTTTTTCCAACTTCAAATTTTTCCCAATTTCATCATTTACATTTTTCTGTTTGTTCATCTCACTTCAATTTTAAATGTTGCAGTATGGGGATTGTCAAGCAGACAGACTGACCAACACATATATCATAAAACAGTGGTTCTCAAACTTTTTTTCAATAATGTACCCGCCCTATGAAATATATTTTTTGCCAAGTACTCCCTGACGAGTGCAAAGCATTTTTGGTAGAAGAAAAGGCTTTATATAAAGAGGTACATTACAGCTCTGCACCATTAGTGTCCGATTTACTTAACAAGCTTGTAACTGAAACACACTTACATGTTACTTTCAAATCCATAACTAAATGAATGTTATGAATTATGCATGACTGATATATTATTTGAGATTAACATTTCAAAAAGGAAGCTCACTAACCCCCTGCAGTACTCCAAAGTACCCTTAGGGGTACACGGACCCCCATTTAAAAAACTTTGTCATAAAAGATCCATACTTGCCGTCTGTGTATCGACACAGTACTGCCACGAAAACTATCGCGATACTACGCTGTATCGATTTTCTCCTCCCCACCACCCCTA
The DNA here is from genome assembly GCA_025617405.1 of Perca schrenkii. NCBI lineage: Eukaryota > Metazoa > Chordata > Actinopteri > Perciformes > Percidae > Perca > Perca schrenkii. The sequence goes on from CM046788.1 coordinate 41,244,055, forward strand.
CTGGATAGTTCCGTGCAACGCTCTTCACAAGTAAAATAAACAATCTGTTCACTACTTTCATTGAGTTTATAAAAGAACAGAGAAAAAGTTGCAAAAATGATGGGAAAAGCTTCAAAAACGTGGGGAAAAAAAACACTACAAAAAACGTCCAAATAATAGCGCAGAAAACTCTAGGGCTGCCACCTCTTAGTCGATTAGTCGACTAATCGGTAGTTTTGGTCTTAGTCGACTAAGATTTCTTTAGTCTATTAGTCATTTTTTATGCTTATTCGTGCTTAATTACTTATTTCAGGAAACTTCTGAGCACATTTCTGGTAAACACAAGATTTAAAGTGGTGCTTTTGCAGGATTAATTGTGGAGAAACTCAGTTTTACAGATGGTTAATTAACTACATTTATATTGTGCTTTTCTAGTCTTAACCACCTCTCAAAGAGCACAGCTCTGTCAATTAAATCAACTAATCGATTAGTTGAAAAAATCCTATAAGTGTTAGTCGACTAAGGATTTCTTTAGTCGAGGACAGCCCTAGAAAACTCTGCAAACATCGGAAAAAGTGACAAAAAAAAAGTTGGGACAAGCGACAAAAGTGTCGAGAAAAACAAAAGTTTGCATTTAAATTTGGACCCAGACAAAGTCAAAGTTGCATTGGTCTACAGGAAGACAACATAAGGGTTAAGTGTGTTTTAGTTTTTGGTTCCCCAGCAGCAGCAGCGGTGTCACACGTCACGGGCTCGTCTCCACGCAGCGGGCGCCAGCGGCGCCGGCCGGGCAGCGGCAGGAGAAACCCCCGAGGCGAGGCAGACACAGGTGAGAGCAGCCGCCGTTGTTAGAGCAGTAGTTGTAAACTGAGAGAGAGAGAGGGAGAGAGAGAGAGGGAGAAGGGGGGACAATGTTAGGGAGTCATCAACCCTCTGAGGATGAAAGATGCTCCAATGCGTCCAAACCATGTCAGACAAAACGCCAGTTTAAAATTACATATGTTACAACATTTCATTTCAGACATTTATTTACTATTTAAATCATATATATATATATATATATATATATATATATATATATATATATATATATATATATATAAATGAGCTAAGACTTTGGTAAACTCATTTCAAGCCCCGAAACAATTCGTAAAACACACACACACACACACAAAAACAGACAGACACAAACACACACAGACACACACACACACACACACACACACACACACACACAGCAAGACACACAGACAGACAGACAGACACACACACACACCTTACCCTCACCCTAACCATAACCTAATTCTAACCCTAATCCTACAACCAAGTCTTAACCCTCAAACAGCCCTTTAAACTTGTGGGGTCCAGCATTTTGGCCCCACAAAGCTGTCGGGACCCCACGAGTATACTGGACTCCCAGTTTTTGGACCTCATGAATGTAGTTAAACAAGAACAAACACATAGACAGACACAAACAGACAGACACACACACACACACACACAGAGACACACACACATTATAAGTTGAGGTTTGTTTTGAAAAGAGATTTGAGGAATTTCTAAAAGCGAACATCAGCGTTTCAGCTTTATCTGGGTGCATAGGACAGAAAAACGAGATTCCTGGTATAGGATGTCTCGAAAAATATAGGACCCACTCGACCAATGGTATTACTGGAGCTGTACTGTGGGGGCGTCTGGGGAGACTCGGAGCTCGCTGGGACCAGAGCCCACAGCACAGTTTGGAGATTGGAAGTTTGTAACAGCAGCTTCTCGACTTCTGCAGGGGTTTGATCTGAAACTAGTACCTTCCTTTTCCCACGTTTGTGTGTCTTAGTTACAAATGTGAGCCAAAATCTTTGGA
>CM046788.1:41250894-41305894 GCA_025617405.1 Perca schrenkii
CAAAGAGTTTAGTTTATTTCTTTTTTTTCGGCCATCTGTAACTCACAACAGTCAAACATACATAGACAAAGACACACACCAGACCGACAAGGTGTAGGCTGAGGCCCTTTTTACATGAAAGTCTATTTTTTCATACAAAAATTAAAGTTACAGAAACTAAGTATACACTATATATATACCCCCGTACAACACAATAAGTCAAATACATTTTGTGCACCTTCTAGTATTCACACTTCTGTTTTATATTTGTCAATCACCTCATATTTAAATAATTTTTTTAAATCGGTTGATTGTGTTACACTTTTTCAAGGCAATTTCAAATTCCTTCCACAGTTTAACTCCCATACACCGAGACACTTCTCTGTTTTACAGTTGTTCTGCTATTTGGTCTAGTAAAAACTACAGCTTCCCCTCACTTCATAATGGCATTCTCTTATTTCAAACAGCCTTTGGATACAGTCTGGCAACATGCTATTAAATACTTTGTACATTAGAGATGCTATTTTAAGGTCTACAAGAGAAGTTTCGCTACAACTTTACAGAATACTTGCACTTTGTTTACGATTGTTTTTTTGGGGGCTTTTTTGGCCTTTATTCGATTGTGCAGCCGTAGACAGGAAAAAGAGGAGAGAGAGAGAGGGGTGGGGTTAATTAGACAAAACCATGAGGGTCAAACTCAGTTTCACTACAGGCATCACTGGAGAAAATAGAATCCCATCCAGAGCCAGACATGTTAAGTTAAATGACTTTTATACCAGAGAAAAGTCAAATATCTTCGACTGTGTTACTGCATGTCTCGTATAGTCTTCTCACTTACAGTTTGGTCCACATAAACCAGTGGTGTAGTCTACGTGAGACGCAGTATACCCTCTAGGAAAGCTCCAGGATTTCCATATACCCACTTAAAAATGCCCAATGACACGCAACAACATACTGTCCATTATATTTTTGAGATATTTTGAATTGTCATCTGTGTTTTCCTTCTCCTCATAGGATAAATAAAGGGATTTCCATCGCAAATTGGTGCATAAATGTTTATCCTGGTACAGGAAATGAAGTCGTTGATGCTCAAAATGATATGCCCCCCCCCCCAAAATGGTAAAAAAAAAACAACAAAAACATCGCACAAAACTGACAAAGCTGCAAAAACTAAGCGGGCCAAAATCTACTGTGAACCTAAATTGATATGCAGCCCGGATCAAAACCTGCGAGTTTCCAATTAAGTATTGGTTGCTGTGAGACAGCTGATGTGAGACAGCTGCTGTGAGACAGCTGACGTGAGTGCGTTACCTCCTCCAGTCGGTGTAATAGAGCTTCCTTCCAAAGGAGACGAGAGCGAACGGATACTGGATCCCTTCGACGATCTGCCTCCTCAGCCTGCGGTGAGGATCCATACACTCCACCTTACGAGTTCCTGCACAACCATCAATTAAAACCAGCCATCGGTACAAACAGGAGCATTAGGGGCGTTGCATGGACGTAGGAAAACAAAGACCTGTTTAGAATTGATTTCATTTAAGACCTAGAACACAATACTTCAGTGAATTTAAGACTTTTTTTAAAGGCCTAAAATGTTGATTTTGAAAGACTTTTTAAGTAAGATATCCCGGTTGGATCTTGTCGGTTCAGGTTTTGTCTCACCTGCGTCGGCCCAGCACAGCTGCTGGTCTTCCAGGTCAAAGGTCAGACCGTTGGGGAGCCCCAGGTCGTCTTTCACCAGCACGGTCCGGTCCGTCCCGTCCATGTTGGACATCTCAATCTTGGGGCCGTCTCGGTTCCAGTCGGCCCAGTACAGCCGCCTGCAGCAAAAACGGGACAAATGCAGGTCATGTGAGCACGAACGCAGGTCATGTGAGCGCGGATCAGACTTGTGGGTGTGGTTTGGAGGCGGTGTGAGAGTCCCGTACAGGAAACAGGAAATGCCACTGCCTCCATCTCTGCCACGAGAACGTTTTAATCCTTGTGTGGTCCTACAGGTCACCGGGACTCGAAGGACCACACAAGGCTTACGTACTTCCGTTTACTTTGTTGAGAATTGCTTTCTAAACCCTGTCTCTTGTAAAGTAAGTGAGTCAATTTTATTTCTAGAGCACATTTAAACACAGTTTAAGCTGACCAAACTGCTGTACAAACAAGCACTAAGGTGCAACCCTTATGTGGTCCTTCGGGTCACCACTTTTAACCCCACACAAGGGTTAAAACACCAAACACAAGCTCTGAACTTGCCGGGAGTTTGTGGAACAGCTGACAGTTTTTCCTCAGTCCCTCTGTCCTTAATTTCTCTTTTTTTCGGGAAATGAAGTTGCCTTCAAGAGCGGGAAACGTCAAGATCTATAAATGATCTGACGGAAGAGGCTGTGAAATTTATAGTCTACATTGGGGGGAGGGGGGGTTTACACATCTTAATCTATTTTGCTATACATCTTAATCATCTTGGTATTTTGGAGTCAGGAGTGACCATATTTGGACAAAAGGGTGGAGCTAGCAGGGGAGGGTGCGTCAAAGCCAGCGTTGATTATTGCTGCTAAACGCGAAAGAGGGAAAGTGGCAGCTAGATATTGTTTAAAATTTCGGATATCGTCATATGACATAAGTGTCTTTTCCGGTTTTAAAGGCTGCGTTACAGTAAAGTGATGTAATTTTCTGAACTTAGGCTACCAGACTGTTCTAGCTGCTCTATTATTTACCTTTACCCCACTTAGTCATTAAAGACACATTACTGGTGATTATGTATCAAAAATCTCATTGTGTAAATATTTTGTGAAAGCACTGCTTTTTAATCCTACAATATTGCGGCAATATTGATCGTGTATTTGGAAAAAAATACCGTGATATTTGATTTTTCTCCACATCACCCCAGCTCTAGGCTCATTTTTTCAGAGACTTCCACAGAAATAGCAACGTGGCATCTAGGGTTGTGCCGATGGACAATATCATTGTCCATCGTGAGAGCCACCATCGTGATGTAATATTGCGCATCTGTTCGTTTATTGAATGCGTTATTCAGTGCAAACATAACCGAGAATGTAGTTTAAACTCAGTAATGATGGTATATTAGGTTATTACTGTCGCTCTGTCGAAGGCAAACGTCCCATGTACTGTCGCTACGCAGATCAGGACATCTGATTGACTTTACTGAGCCGTACGTAAGTGAAAGTAGGTCACGTTGTAAAACCTACCAGCAGGGCACCATTTACAGAGGGCATTTAAATGTCTGTCTAATCGTTTCTATGTTAACTGTTGGCCCATAGTAGTAGAAAATAATATTTATGTAAAGAGATATGAGCTACCCACCCGGCCCCGACGACGATATCATCGTCCATCACGATGTTTTACTGTAACCATCGTCAACTGCCAATTTAGGGGACATCGCCCAACCCTAGTGGCATCATGACTTTGCGTAAACATACACGCCACTTTCCTAAAGCTAAATGGCGTGTCATCTGTGCTCATTTTGAGCTTTCCACGTTTATGTCTACACTGTGTACACCATGTGAGAACGTGAAGAAACATTGGGGAAGAAAAAAACGTGGACAGACGCCACACGCGGGACGCGATCCCGGCTCTCCTGGGGGAAAGTCCTGCGTTTAGTCCTGGATCGTTTGGTCTGATTGGTTGAAGGACTATCCAATGAAGGCGTCCGTTGGTAACACCCCCCCCTTTGGAAATGGGCTGTGAATGAATCTTCACCCAGGCCCACTCTCAGTTACACCTGAGAAGGGTCTCGTTGTCAGCCAGGCTACAGCAAAGCAGCATTTTCCTACCAGCTCAAAGAGAAGACGTTCAAATGCCGTGACTGAAGCACTCACCCGTAGGCCGGGTTGGTGACGATGGGCCGAGGGTTGATGAGGTCTGTGTCGAACAGGACTCGCCGCTGGCTGCCGTCCAGTTTGGAAACCTCCACGGTGTCGCGTATGGAGTCGGTCCAGAAGAGGAGGCGCGCCACGTGGTCGATGGCGATGCCTTCAGGACTCTGCAGCTCTGAAGACGCCGGGGACAGATGCAAAATGTACAAAAAATGTAATAATAACAATACATTTTATCTGTGGAGCACTTTTCATTGTTTTTAAAGCAATCCCAAAGTGCTGCAGAGTAAAACGACAAACAATTCTGATAACAAAAGATGAACATTAAGTAGAAAATGCATTTCCTGCAAAAGAAAATGCTTGTGAATGCTGAAAAGCTAAATTGCTAAGAAGTCCGTAAGAAGAAGGTGAAGTAGTGGGAATATTTGGAAAAGTAATCGCACTCAGTACACACAAACACATACTGTATATACTATTAATAAATGTATTATTATTGGAAATTCACAAACACAGAAAAACACACAGAATACTGTATGAATAATTCATATAAATCAACTGTAATGTTTTGTTATTGTTCCATCTTATGGTCTGTAATTGTAATGTTCTGTCTGAGGAAAAGTGCAGTGTCATGGTATAGGAGAACTGCAGCCGGGCCCTGGCTTTGAAAAACAAGTCATAATATATGTATATATAAAGTATGTCGTTGAAAGTGATAAAACGTCATAGTATAGTATGTGCACTCAGTGCAATTGCCTTTGTACACCGACGCATGTATCATTCCTATTTTGCACCCGATGCACGGCGGACTGTTCCCTCCACAGACGCACGTCGGTAAATTAGGGAATGTATTTGCGCTCCCGGGGGCGGTTCAGCGAAAAGAGGAGGCGTGTTCAGGCGTGAACGTTATTGGTGCTATTTTGCAGTTTCAGAAAACAATTCCGCCACTGACCAGGAAAAACCTGGTCTAAAGTCAGTGGCGCTAGTCTAAAGTCAGTAGCGCATTATTCAGATGCTATTTTAGGGGCGCATGCTCGGCCATAATGTAGCGTGTGCACAACCCGCATACACTTCTCTAATCTAAACGGACGCAGCAGTTCCCATTTTTGCAAACCATACATAATTACAAGGAAAAATATTACTGGAAATGCGCTTCAGGTGTTTGGATCGGTCAGGAGGCACTTTACAGTACAGTTCTCAAACAAATTCTTTGTGGCTTGTTGTGATTTACACAACATATCCATGAATCATGGATGGAAACAGATCGTTTTGGAATATAAAGCTTGGATATTACATTTCCTTGGACTCTTGTGGATTTATGAAAATCAAGTTTTGGGCAAAATACCACTTTGTTGCTGAAAGGACAACGAAAACAGGTATGGATGCACTCTCGACAGCTGCGCAGATTACGGCTGAGTTGTTTTATTTTCTGTTACTTTGTCACAGTTGTGTAACTGCTATAAATCATCTTATGCTTTGTATGTGGGCTTAAATTAATCATTAAAGGCTAAGCTTTCAATTGGTGAGTATATTTGGAAGATTTAATGCTTTAAAGTTATAAAAACACTAATGAGTGGAAGTTTTATCGAGGTTACAGTCAACGGGACAGTGATCCTTGAGAGGATATTGAACATGTATGTGTGTATTATCACTCTCCTGTATCTTTGATACAGAAGTAATTGAAACTTTACAACTTTATTGTCCACTCAAGGCCAGAAAATAAACAATGACATAATCGATTAGGGCACTTTGCCGCATCGATGCTGAATCGTGCATGCCCCGCATTGCAATGCATCGCTGAATCGATTATTGTTGACACCACTATCGCGCATTACTCCCGGACCAGATCCCGCCGTAGTTCAACATCACGTCTCCTTAAGTCCTCTAATATTTCCTCATTTATGTCATCAACACATTAAAAGTCGTTAAAAGTCATAGTATAGTATGTTGTTAAAAGAGATAAAAAGTCATAGTATAGTATGTTGTTAAAAGAGATAAAAAGTCATAGTATAGTATGTTGTTAAAAGTCATAATAAGTCATAGTATAGTATGTTGTTAAAAGTCATAATAAGTCATAGTATAGTATGTTGTTAAAAGTCATAATAAGTCATAGTATAGTATGTTGTTAAAAAGTCTGGAAGCTCATGCATACTCCACACAAAAAGGTCAGCCCAGACTGAGGATGGAACCAGGGGTCAGAGTCTGAAGTGTCTCCTATGTCTCCTATGTCTGTCTCCTATATCTCCAATGTCCGTTTCCTATGTCTCCTATGTCTGTCTCCTGTATCTCCAATGTCTGTCTCCTTTGTCTCCTATGTGTGTCTCCTAGGTCTGTCTCCTGTATCTCCAATGTCTGTCTCCTTTGTCTCCTATGTGTGTCTCCTATGTCTGTCTCCTGTGTCTCCTATGTCTCCTATGTGTCTGCTGTGCGTTGTACCTGTAGTGATGACGGGGATGATGTCCCCTCCACTCAGACTGGCTCTGCTGATGGCCGGCCCCGTGATGTCGGTCCAGTAGACCATCTTCTCCACGCAGTCGTAGGCCACGGCGATCACCACCCGGTCCTGACAGGGAGCACACGCTGTTATTCAGCCAGCGCTGGAAAGTAACTAAGTACATCTACTCCAGTACTTGTACTTAAAAGGTGCCCTGTCCACATGTATTTCATGTCTGAAGCTCTACCATGGACTCTGTAACCTTGGTTACCTTGTTTCAAGCCATTCTAGCGTGGTATAGAAAGCCTGCAGGAAGACTCAGCTCGATTTGTGCCAGTTCTCATTAATATTCAACGAGCTAAGCTGCTTGACTCTGATTGGCTAACAGCTAGCCAATGAGAGCCTGGCTGTCAGAATCCTTTACCCAGCGCAACTGGGCGAGCTCATGAATAGTAATGAGCTCAGGCAGTATGATGTCAGACTGACCAGCTGTTGTGATTGGTCTGATTTCTCCTCTTAGAGCTGACTGAGGAGGTAGCAGTTCATTTTCACATTCACAACATAACACAATCACATATGGACCTGACAGGTTTAAAAAAATACAAGGAAATACGGTTTTCTACTTTAAGTACCAAATGTTGAGCTACTTGTACTTTAATTTTAGTCTTTTCTTTTCGTGCCACTTTCTACTTCTACTCCGCTACATCTCAGTGCAGGACTTGTACTTGTAACAGAGTATTTTTACAGTGTGGTGTTAGTACTTTGACTGCAGTAAAGGATGTGAATACTTCCAGCACTGCATTCAGGAGCACGTTCATTCTGAAAGAGTCTTTTGTCGTCTTCCAGTCCCGACCCGGCACTGGAAGACGCCGACGATGATGGACAGCTTTGTGCTCAGCTGCGCTACATTACGACGTACAGGGCTTTAGAGAAGAGAAGAAGAGAATTCTGATGCTATAAATCTGTCGAAGCACAAGTGGAGGATTGTTTTCCGTCCGACGGGAACGCTCAGAAGTGGTTCGACTACATTCGTGACAAACACTGACACTCTGTGTGTCTAGGCTGTTCGATGTCGTCACCCGAAAAAAACTCTCACAAGTTGAGATGTTTGGGCTGGTTTCCACTTCTACAAAGAGCTCAGCCAGCTGGAGTTCCTCTCAGCATTTACTCTAGGGTTGTAAATAACCATTATTGTCTTCATGGATTATCTTCCATGGATAAATGGAGGAGTTGTTTGGTCTCTATGATGTCAGAAAATGGTGAAAAATGTGGGTTCAGTGTTTCCCAAAAAGCCCCAAGATGACATCCTCAAATGTCTTGTTTTGTCCACAACTCAAAGATGTTTTTGGCGTTTGCAATCGGCATGTGCAATAACTGCTGTGTTAAATGTTTTTTAGCTATTTATTGAAAACATGGAATGAACGTGTATGTGCGAGATGTGCTTCGGTGAGAATGTGCTGGTGTATATGTGTGTGTGTGTGTGTGTGTGTGTGTGTGTGTGTATATATATATATATATATTTGATTTTATTATTTTTTTTATTTTTACTCTATGCTGCTATTTGGAGAGTATGGCTCCAACATAATTTTGTTGTACTGCATACAATTAACAATGTTAAATAATCGATTTATCTTTTGCAGCAAACGTGACCTGCTGCCGTGTGTAATGTTGACTAGCGGGAGCAGCATGTTAGCACACTGACGTAAGCGTTTGGATCAGTTCGCGAGCACAGAACGGCCTCGCAAAGGGTCTCTTCCTGTTTGAAGTTTGTACGCTCGGTTCGTGCCGCGTTTGGTGCGCATCCGAGTGCGATTGCCGTGTTTAAACTAACCCAAACGAACGGCACGGAAAGGGGGGGAAAACCAACTCGAGTGAGATTCAACACAGCTAAATGAGGCAGACGCGAAATCCCCCGCGGAGTTCGTCCAATCAGTCGATACTTTTATGGCACCGAAAAAATCCAGTGAGTATCGAAAAATGATTTATCTTTCGGTGCCAAATTTCGGTTCCAAAAGCATCTGAGCGCGTAAGTGCGAGCTCATCTGTCCTCTGTATACTGACACAGCGCGGAGCTCCGACACACACACACACACACACACACACACACACACACACACACACACACACACACACAGACAGACATATACACACACACAAAAACACACATATACACACACAGAGAGAGAGGTGCGGACGGAGTAAACTGTCTGCAGTTGGTTTGAAGTGTGGTAACAGTTTTTCTAAACTTTACGCAGACAGCGTTGGCTGCGATATAATATTAATGATATTAATGGTATTAATGATATTAATGATATTAATGGCGAGCCGAAAGCGTTGCTGTTGCCGTTACACTTCCTCTGAGACAAGCAGGCACAACGGTGGTTTCTCTGCCCTGATGACTGACTGACAGGCTGAGCTTGTAAGGCAAGGCAACTTTTATTAACGTTACTCTGAGTGAGCAGTTTTACCAGAATCTTTTACATTTTGATAACTGTTTTGAGTCACAATTAAGGTGGAAAATAAAAGCTTTGTGTTTAATCTATTTTTGTTGATGTTGAAATGGATTTTAAAACATAGGCTATCGAAAAAAGTTCATTAGGAATCGGTATCGAAATTGGCACCGGATGGAAAGATTTTGACCGATGCGTAGGGGTCGCTATCTCCACGTGGACTGTAACGCAGAAGCGTGAATCGGCCCGACGAGCGAAGTGAAAATGTGATCTAATGTGGTCTCACGGGGATGTGCAGCAGAGGTTTGGCCTCCTCCTTCCTGATGGTGTACCCGTCCAGAGGGACCTGCTCGATCTTCCCGCTCTGAGCGAACAGCAGGTGCGTTCCCGCGGCGACGGGGTGGACGTCGGGCCGCGGGGTCGGACCCACCGGAGCCGGCGTCACCGCCTGGTCGATACCTGCAGAGAGAGAGAGAGAGAGAGAGAGAGAGAGAGAGAGAGAGAGAGGAGCGTTCATAGACCTTTTTCACGGCAGACATGTTGACATGTCATAGTAGGAAAAGCACAGGTGTGTTCAAAACCATTACTGATGGCTGCATTCCACTTAGGAGAGACCCTGGTATTAAACCATTACTGATGGCTGCATTCCACTTAGGAGAGACCCTGGTATTAAACCATTACTGATGGCTGCATTCCACTTAGGAGAGACCCTGGTATTAAACCATTACTGATGGCTGCATTCCACTTAGGAGAGACCCTGGTATTAAACCATTACTGATGGCTGCATTCCACTTAGGAGAGACCCTGGTATTAAACCATTACTGATGGCTGCATTCCACTTAGGAGAGGCCCTGGTATTAAACCATTACTGATGGCTGCATTCCACTTAGGAGAGGCCCTGGTATTAAACCATTACTGATGGCTGCATTCCACTTAGGAGAGGCCCTGGTATTAAACCATTACTGATGGCTGCATTCCACTTAGGAGAGACCCTGGTATTAAACCATTACTGATGGCTGCATTCCACTTAGGAGAGGCTCTGGTATTAAACCATTACTGATGGCTGCATTCCACTTAGGAGAGGTCCTGGTATTAAACCATTACTGATGGCTGCATTCCACTTAGGAGAGGCCCTGGTATTAAACCATTACTGATGGCTGCATTCCACTTAGGAGAGATCCCTGGTATTAAACCATTACTGATGGCTGCATTCCACTTAGGAGAGACCCTGGTATTAAACCATTACTGATGGCTGCATTCCACTTAGGAGAGACCCTGGTATTAAACCATTACTGATGGCTGCATTCCACTTAGGAGAGACCCTGGTATTAAACCATTACTGATGGCTGCATTCCACTTAGGAGAGACCCTGGTATTAAACCATTACTGATGGCTGCATTCCACTTAGGAGAGGTCCTGGTATTAAACCATTACTGATGGCTGCATTCCACTTAGGAGAGACCCTGGTATTAAACCATTACTGATGGCTGCATTCCACTTAGGAGAGACCCTGGTATTAAACCATTACTGATGGCTGCATTCCACTTAGGAGAGACCCTGGTATTAAACCATTACTGATGGCTGCATTCCACTTAGGAGAGACCCTGGTATTAAACCATTACTGATGGCTGCATTCCACTTAGGAGAGGCCCTGGTATTAAACCATTACTGATGGCTGCATTCCACTTAGGAGAGGCCCTGGTATTAAACCATTACTGATGGCTGCATTCCACTTAGGAGAGGCCCTGGTATTAAACCATTACTGATGGCTGCATTCCACTTAGGAGAGACCCTGGTATTAAACCATTACTGATGGCTGCATTCCACTTAGGAGAGGTCCTGGTATTAAACCATTACTGATGGCTGCATTCCACTTAGGAGAGGCCCTGGTATTAAACCATTACTGATGGCTGCATTCCACTTAGGAGAGACCCTGGTATTGTTCATGCTGATTCACTGAAATATCTTACTGGGACACTTGATGGAACTGAGCCATCATTAAGGTTATCAACCTGTATCAAACTCAGAATATTGTCATATTGGGAATAATAGTGGATGATGATTAAAATAAACAATATACCAGTGTTTCCTTTAGTAGGGCTGGGCAATATATGGATATTATATCGATATATCATGATATGAGACTAGATATCGTCTAAGGTTTTGGATATCGTAATATCGTGATACGACATAAGTGTCTTTTCCTGGTTTTAAAGGCTGCATTACAGTAAAGTGATGTCATGTTCTGGACTTGGCCTCAAATTGGCCTCTTTTATTATATAGGCTATTTTTATTTAAGATATTTTTTTTATTTAAATGTGCACCTTATGGAGCTTTGATTTAAAAAAGGTACCCATTATATTGTTATTTGAACAGCTGAGCATTTAATCATGAACCAGGTGAAGAAACCTGTTTATTATTTATTCATTTGATTTTGCAACTGTTCACTGAAATAGCCGGTTTCTATGAAACTACATGTGACATGTCATATTTGGCTTTGACTTTGACAGAACTGCTCTCACTTTGCGGAAAAAAATATTGGGATATATAGTATATCGTATATCGATATTAAGCCAAAATATATCGGGATATGACTTTTGGTCCATATCGCCCAGCCCTAACCTTTAAGATTGTTTTTAGCAGTGGGGCCAGGTCTGTCCGCCTCTACAAATTCAACACGGAAACACCGACATGTGTAATGGGTCAGTTGACTCACACAGAGGGGTGCTGCCGGGCCCCGTGCGGGTGTTGGGGACTTCCTGTCCGCGGGCGTCCGAGCACCAGCACTGCCCGATGGCGGCGTGGCACTGCGTGGGCTCGTAGGCTCCGTGGGGGTCGCACTGCGGCACGTACTGGCCGACGGCCGGCCGCGGGCGGAAGAAGGAGAAGATGCCGGAGGTGGAGGTGGCGGTCTGGGCGCTCTCTCTGTGGCGCTCGCACGGCGTCTTCTCACGCTCTGGGGGGGGGCACAAAAAGTCAAGTCAAGTCATTTTATTTGTATAGCACATTTAAACGAACAACTGTTGACCCAAAGTGCTTTACAGGTAGAACAGGGAAGGCAGAGACAATATGCCTTAAAAATACATAATCGTATGTGCGAGGTACCATGAATATAAATAGGCAAAGAAAGAATTAATAATGTAACATAGAATAAAACAACAAAGGAACAATGTTTGTAAAGAAAAAGAAAAAAAAAACAGGAATCAAGGAGAGTTAAAAGCAAGAGAATAAAAATGCGTCTTCTTAAAACTAGCAATTGTATTACATGATTTGATATGAGGTGGGAGGGACTTCCAGAGTGACACAACAACAACAACAACGACGACGACAACGACACTATGAAGGCAAACCTGCAAGTCTTTTTACCAGGGCCGTGCTCGATTAAAGAAATTCTCAGTCCACTAACACTCGTTCAATCGTATCGACTGATCGATTAGTTGATTTAAATCGACAGATCTGTAAATCTGAGCAAAGAGTCGCGCTAAAAGCACCACTTTAGTTCTTGTGTTTACCAGAGATGTGCTCGTACAGTACAGGCCAAAAGTTGGGACACACCTTCTCATTCAATGTGTTTCCTTTTTATTTTCATGACTATTTACATTGTAGATTCTCACTGAAGGCATCAAAACTATGAATGAACACATATGGAATTATGTACTTAACAAAAAAGTGTGAAATAACTGAAAACATGTCTTATATTTTAGATTCTTCAAAGTAGCCACCCTTTGCTTTTTTATTAATAAGGGAAATAATTCCACTAATGAACCCTGACAAAGCACACCTGTGAAGGTAAAACCATTTCAGGTGACTACCTCATGAAGCTCATTGAGAGAACACCAAGGGTTTGTAGAGTTATCAAAAAAAGCAAAGGGTGGCTACTTTGAAGAATCTAAAATATAAGACATGTTTTGTTATGTTATTTCACACTTTTTTGTTAAGTACATAATTCTATATGTGTTCATTCATAGTTTTGATGCCTTCAGTGAGAATCTACAATGTAAATAGTCATGAAAATAAAAAGGAAACACATTGAATGAGAAGGTGTGTCCAAACTTTTGGCCTGTACTGTACTTTTCTTGGAAATAAGTCATTCAGCATGAAAACAGCATCAGACATGACTAATGGACTAAAGAGATCTAAGTTGACTAAGACCAAAACCACCGATTAGTCGACTAATCGACTAAGAGGGAGCAGCCCAACTTTTTACAATCCAGCCCTAAGGTTATTTTTTTGGGGCATTTTGATGTGTTTTATGAATTGGACAGGCTGAGAGGGGGGGAGACATTGCAGAAAACTATCACAAGTCACCACACAGGGTGAAAAGAGGAGCTGCAGCAATGTGCAGTACAACTAAAATATGGTGTTTTTTTGAAAATTAAACCACGTAAACCTATTCTGGTACTAGAGCTGCCACCTCTTAGTCGATTAGTCGACTAATCGGTGGTTTTGGTCTTCGTCGACTAAGATTTCTTTAGTCCATTAGTCATTTTTTATGCTTATTCATGCTTAATTACTTATTTCCAAGAAACTTCTGAGCACATTTATGGTAAACACAAGATTTAAAGTGGTGATTTTGCAGGATTAATTGTGGAGAAACTCAGTTTTACAGATGGTTAATTAACTACATTTATATTGTGCTTTTCTAGTCTTAACCACCTCTCAAAGAGCACAGCTCTGTCAATTAAATCAACTAATCCATTAGTCGACAAAATCCTATAAGTGGTAGTCCACTAAGGAGTTCTTTAGTCGAGGACAGCCCTATCTGGTACAATCTCAAATTATGATAGTTAACCTGAAAATGAGCAGAATTTGGGCGCTTTAAAGTGACAGATCACAGAACAGGACAGTAGCATAGTAAATGTCCTTTTTTTCCTCACAAGTTATCAGTAAAATATATCAAACTCTGCTTAATCTTGCCCCCCCAGTGTAATGTTATGTAACTTGATTTGGTGTTTTCTTGCTGCTGAGCAGGTTTGCGTACGTGGCAGCTGCAGATAAACGTGCGAGCGAGCGGTGGAGACGACCGCAGATTAAAGACGAGCAGGAGGCTTTTCATCTCTGCGGCCACATCTGGCACATCAGCTCCCCTAACACTCTCCCTCCCTCCCTCTCCCTCCCTCCCTTATCCTCAGGGTGTCTGCGAGACGAACCACAGAGTCCCGTGTGACAGACAGCAGCGTGTCCTCACAGCGCCACGTCTGATAACGGCAATCAGACCAGCGGAAAGAGCACAGGAAAGGGATAAAGAGATAAGATAAGCTCCCGAAAGATGGGCCAATCACATTACAAGAGATCCCACCCACCCCCCCTGCTAAACTCTTTCTAGTTACTGCCAGCAGTCCGCTGCTATGAAGCCCCTCTAGCCAAGTTAGCCACTTACAAACACTCTTTCATTCCCACTGCCATAAGTAAGTAAAGTAATGACCCAGACACCCACGCTGACACTAGGCCACTTTGCACACATGTAACGTTACTTTATCCTGTGTGAATTACTTTCATAAGCTACTGTATGTTTACTTTGTTTTTGCACAGTATGTTTTGGGATTTCTGAATGAAGTTTTGTAACTCTGAAGACCAAAGATCTCCCTGACCAAAAGGAAACCGAGCAGCTAACAGTCAGAGGAAGTAAGTAAGAGACGCTGTGACGAGTTATGACAGGGGACAGAAAGATTAGGCCTTGTAGAAGCCGGTGGGTCGTTAAAAAAAAAAAAAAAAAAGGACTAAAATATGAGAAAACTTTAACGCGGAGGAGTGAGCTGTAATTAGCTCTCCCAGCCTCCCGACACCTGGAATCACTGGAGGGGTGTGCAGCGCTGCAACGACGCCAAACCACAGACACGACAACAACAACAACAAGGAACCTACCACTGAGGACTGCACTGGCTCGGGGGGGGAATAAATGTTGGTGCATCAAGGCAGCAAAACACAAGACCAGGGCTCCAGACTAACTTTTTTCACTAGGAGCTCAGTGGCCCCCCCAACTGAAAATTTTAGGGGCACACACATCGTAAATCAACATGCTAACCAAATATTCACATTTCTACTAATTTCTAGGGCTGCCACCTCTTGGTCGATTAGTCGACTAATCGGTAGGTTTGGTCTTAGTCGACTAAGATTTCTTTAGTCCATTAGTCATTTTTTATGCTTATTCGTGCTTAATTATTTATTTCAGGAAACTTCTGAGCACATTTATGGTAAACACAAGATTTAAAGTGGTGCTTTTGCAGGATTAATTGTGGAGAAACTCAGTTTTACAGATGGTTAATTAACTACATTTATATTGTGCTTTTCTAGTCTTAACCACCTCTCAAAGAGCACAGCTCTGTCAATTAAATCAACTAATCCATTAGTCGACTAAATCCTATAAGTGTTAGTCGACTAAGAAGTTCTTTAGTCGAGGACAGCCCTACTAATTTCCACTGTATTACTAATCAATACTTTGATAATAGATGCAGAAATTACAATGTGCTGTTTCAAATTCAGTGTCACTTTTGAAGATGCAACATAAAAGGTAAACTGACAGCTGCATCACTGTCATGACAGTAAAAAAAAAAAAATATATATATATGTATATATATTTTTTTTGTAAAAAAGGGGGCAAATTTGCTGGTCGCACATGTGTGATTGGATGTAAAATTCAGTCGCACACTCTCAAATTTTGGTCGCAAAATGCGACCATTTGGTCGCAGTCTGGAGCCCTGACAACTAGGGCTGGGCAATATATCGATATTATATCGATATCGTGATATGAGACTAGATATCGTCTTAGATTTGGGATATCGTAATATCCTGATATGACATAAGTGTCTTTTCCTGGTTTTAAAGGCTGCATACATTAAAGTGATGTACTTTACTGAACTCACCAGACTGTTCTAGCTGTTCTATTATTCACCTTTACCCAATTAGTCATTATATCCACATTGCATATAATGATGCAATGAGGCTGCTGCTCCGTGTCCCTAGGTGGAATAGTGCCAGTTATTTGTTTGTGTCCACTACCTGTGAGGCACTCTTAACACAGCTGATGTTTAGTTTCATGTGTCGCCTGGACAAGTCAGAGAACCACATAATTGAAGCTTTAGTCAGCCCTGTGAAAAGCTGTTAAAGATACACTTCCAGGTTAAGACAGCATTGGTGCAAAAGCCTGTGTATCCTATAGGTTAATATGTAATTATTATGTATTTTTGTATCTCTTTTTTATATTTTTTATACTGTATTATGTGTTATATGGCCCTGTGTCTGCAATAAAGCTTTATATATTACTGATGATTACTGATCTAAACTCTCACTGTGTAAATATTTTGTGAAAGCACCGATACTCAACACTACAATATCGTTGCGGTATCGATATCGAGGTATTTGGTCAAAAAATATCGTGATATTTGATTTTCTCCATATCGCCCGGCCCTACTGACGACGATTGGAAATTCAGGGCTAAAGTGGTGTGGGTGCGTGAACTAAGGCGGGAGTCACCTACCTGAGGACGCCGGGCGGCACTGGAAGCCATCGCCGTGGAAACCGGGGCGGCACTGGCAGTTGTAGGAGCCCTGCGTGTTGGAGCAGAAGGCGTCGTGGTGGCAGCGGTCCTGCTGACACTCGTCTACGTCTGAACCGGCAAAAACAAAAAAAAACAGGTAAAATACAGAAGATGAAGTGATGTTGTGAACAAAGATTCTCTAAGACTGACGAGAGACCACTGACCTCCGCTGGCTGCTGCCCCTCTTTGGGCGTTTTCACACCTTTACAGTCCCACCAGAAAAACACAATTATGCGATTGCATAATTCAATGCATAATTTATAGGGCTGTCAATCGATTAAAAAATGTAATCGAAATAATTACATACTCTGTGATTAATTAATCGAAATTAATCGCATACATAATTAATGGTGCCTGAACCGAAACTTTTTAAGAAAGTAAAAAAAGAAAAGAAAAAAAGAAGGGTACTAAACAACAGTCGGTGACATTAAAGAAGGGCTTGTTTATTGCTAAGGCCATATGGTCAATATTAAATGATTTGATAATAATCTATAACAATAATATATTTGATCATTTTTTCAGAGACTTCTACAGAAACAGCAATGTGGTATCATGACTTTGCGTAAACGTACAGTACAGGCCAAAAGTTTGGACACACCTTCTCATTCAATGTGTTTCCTTTTTATTTTCATGACTATTTACATTGTAGATTCTCACTGAAGGCATCAAAACTATGAATGAACACATATGGAATTATGTACTTAACAAAAAAGTGTGAAATAACTGAAAACATGTCTTATATTTTAGATTCTTCAAAGTAGCCACCCTTTGCTTTTTTATTAATAAAGGAAATAATTCCACTAATGAACCCCACAGTTACCAAGTCTCATCAACAGTGAGTCACTGGAAAAACAAAAAAAACAGTAAAATACAGAAGATGAAGTGATGTTGTGAATCAGAATCAGAAAGGGTTTTATTGCCAAGTACGTTTTTTGACACATACAAGGAATTTGTTTTGGTGTTGCTGGTGCACATCACACATTCTCTAAATGTAATATTAAACAATATAAGTATAGGTAAACAATATAAGTATATGTACACAATATGTATTAAATTAAAAATAAAGATAGAAATAAAATAAAATAGATAAATAAAGAGCAAAGAGCATTAGAGCAGAGAGAACAGTGGCATGAAGAGCCAGGTGGAGAGTCACGGTGGGTTCCGGGCCTTGTTAATAAGGCTAGTGGCGGAGGGGAAAAAGCTGTTCATGTGGCGTGAGGTTTTGGTCCTGATGGACCTCAGCCTCCTGCCAGATGGGAGGGGCTCAAAGAGTTTGTGTCCGGGGTGGGAGGGGTCAGCCACAATCTTTCCAGCACGCTTCAGAGTCCTGGTGGCGTAAAGGTCCTGGAGCGGCGGCAGATTGCAGCCAATCACCTTCTCAGCTGACCGAATGACACGCTGCAGTCTGCCCTTGTCCTTGGCAGTGGCAGCAGCGTACCAGATGGTGATGGAGGATGTGAGGATGGACTCAATGATGGCTGTGTAGAAGTGCACCATCATTGTCTTTGGCAGGTTGAATTTCTTCAGCTGCCGCAGGAAGTACAAAGATTGAACAAAGATTCTCTAAGACTGACGAGAGACCACTGACCTCCGCTGGCTGCTGCCCCTCTTTGGGCGTTTTCACACCTTTACAGTCCCTCCAGAAAAACACGATTATGCGATTGCATAATACAATGCATAATTTATAATTAATTTTGCCGCATAAATTGACGATTTCCGCGCAAAATATGCGGGGCTTTGCATGATTTCATAATCCCTGCATTTTCGTTGCAAAAATGTCCCATAATATATAGGGGTGGGAATCACCAGAGGCCTCACGATACGATATCATCACGATACTTATGTCACGATACGATATTATTGCGATTTCAAACATATTGCAATATTCTGCGATATATTGCAATTCGTTACCTTTTTTCGAACTTCAGATTTTTCCCAATTTCAATTTATGTCCCCAAAAGGAAACTTTGTCAACATCTGTTTTATCTAAAAATATACATTTCTCTGTCTGTTCATCTCACTTCAGTTTTATTGCTGCAAAATGTGATTGTCAAGCAGACAGACTGACCAACACATATAATATAATAAAAGATCGATACTTGGCGTCTGTGTATCGATACAGTATTGCCACAAAAAATATTGCGATACTATGCTGTATCGATTTTTTCCCCCAGCCCTAATAATATATCTTAGCAGAAAGTTGGAAAAATGTTGCGTTAACCATTTTTCCCTGTTGCCATGGGAACGTTACGAAGTGACGTAATTAAGAGACGTGAACATCATTGAAAAGCAGGATGTTGGGGGGAGGATAATGTGACATGTACTTTGAGTCTCTTAAGTTGGTATCAGAAAGCTATCTTAATATCTGATGTATATATTATTAACGATCTTTTATTTCCCTGTTTAGACTGTTACTTTTTTACGTTCATATTATATTATTTGTTTATATTTTTGTATCTTATTTGTTTACGTATTGCAATGACTGATTATTAGGGCTGTCAAAATTAACGCGTTAATTTTTGCCTTAATTTTTTAATATTTAACTCGTTAAAAAAAATTAACGAAATTAACGCAGCTGTGTTTGTTTACTTCATGTGGCGCCTGAGAAACGTAATACGTCTCCATAAGAGCAGGCAGCGCTACTCTAGGAGGGACTTACCTGATTGAAGTAGGCCTACGGGCCAGTCAAGAGTTGAAACATGGACCAGTAAGATCCCAAAAGATAAAGAAGATGATGTGTTAGAATCCAGAAATGAATGAGCACGGGCTATAAACGGGACCGAGTAGTTCCGACATGTTGTCTCGTCAGGAGAGATGGGCCACCGGTAAGCTGCTGTTTCTCTACACTGAGCTGCAGTTTAAGTTTGTTTGTCTGTGCTGCCGATATGTACGTGCGTGATTTGTTTGCTTGATAACTGTTACGTTGGTCACGCTGATAAAACCTTATTTGCAGTCTGATGTTTAACGCTGTCGACTCGATAGTATCCGTGACTATATTCCAGTAAATGTTTGAAATTGGTGCGTTTCACTGTCACACAAGCTACTTCCTGGTTGCGGTGCTGGATGGGAAATGTAGTCAATCGCTTTACATTGGTAATGGATTGCTGTGCACAGCGTCGCTATCTAAAACTACACTCAATGTTTTCACTTTAGGCCAACATACACCTTTGTGGTTTTGGGTTACTGGTTTAATGTGTAACATTGATATTGATATTGATGTGCATTTCTGTGTTTAGATATATGTGCTTTGCTTAGTCATTCAGATTAAACACTATGTATATTATAATATTTATGATATTAAGTACTGTAATTTATATTCTATATATATATATATATATATATATATATATATATATATATATATATATATATTTGTATATTATTCAGAATATGGTATATTAGGTATGTGGCTAATATTGGGGGTGGTGAAAACAATCTGCTCTCAAGTCGGACAGTTTCTAGCCGTTTCAGCAGCCTTCAGCAGGACTAAATAAGCCAAATTGTTGCTGCTGTTGTTCTGAAAGATATTAAACATTCTGAACTTAGCAGAACCTTTCCTTGTTTGTTTTCTCTTCATATTTGCAAAGTTAAGTGATTTAGCATTTAAATATCCATTACTACAAGCTTCTCAATTTAAAAATGCGATTAATCGCGATTAACTACAGCAAATACTGCGATTAATTAGTTAATTTTTTTTAATCGATTGACAGCCCTACTGAATATCTGTAAACTATTTTTTGAAATAAAGTTTTTTAAAAAGCAGGGTGTTTGGGGGGGAATCACTTTTTTTTCTCTTTTTCATCAAAGTGCAGTTTTTGCAAGTTCCCGCAATTTCATCGCATAAAATTGCATAAATATCATATATAGCATATTCCATCGCATTTTTTAAGAAAACGTGCCGCATAATCAAGGATTTTTGGCCCGCAACAATCACAAAAAAACTCTGTAGTTTGTTCACTGGGGTCCGAATCAGCTGATGAGTTTGTAAACTTGGAGTGGTTTCTACGTTTTTTTTAAGCAGTGGGGGCAGGTATGTCCGAACAACCTTCTCCTCCCCCCGCCCAATAGAATAGTTCTACTTGTTGTTAAATTATGTGAGGTGCATTATGTCGGCAGGATTATTTAAAAGGCAACCGCGGCTACACGTTTTGTACAGCCCTATTTCTGATACGGTGGTGGCAGAAATTGTGCCGTGGTGGGCCGCCACTATAGCCTGGGTAAATCCTGACAAACTTCCGGCAAATTTCAAAAGTCAGTCTGGTGAAGAGCCCATTCAAACCAATTTCCAATTAGGGCTGCCACCTCTTAGTTGATTAGTCGACTAATCGGTCGTTTTGGTCTTAGTCGACTAAGATTTCTTTAGTCCATTAGTCATTTTTTATGCTTATTCATACGGTGGCCGACAGGGGCAAACGCCCTGCAACTTCAGAAAACACATGCATATAGACAAAACACAAGCAAATTAAGAAAACAACTTCATTAATTTGACAACACATGTGCAGCATTCAGCAAACGCGCTGCATATACAAAATCGCGTTTATCTATTTGGTTGTGTTGTGTATTTGCATCACGTTTGCTGAATGCTGCCCATGTGTTGTCAAATTAATGAAGTTGTTTTTCTTTTTGCATCGCTTATTTTTTCGGGGTTTGCTTTTCTTTTTGCATCGTTTTTTAATTGCAGCGCGTTTGTATATTTGGTTGTGTTGTGTGTATATGCAGCGCGTTTGCTGAATGCTGCACATATGTTGTCAAATTAATGTAGTTGTTTTCTTAATTTGCTTGTGTTTTGT
The DNA here is from genome assembly GCA_025617405.1 of Perca schrenkii. Taxonomy (NCBI): domain Eukaryota; kingdom Metazoa; phylum Chordata; class Actinopteri; order Perciformes; family Percidae; genus Perca; species Perca schrenkii. Next base: position 41,271,909 of record CM046788.1, read on the forward strand.
CTATTAGCATGTGTTTTCTGAAGTTGCAGGGCGTTTGCCCCTGTCGGCCACCGTACATTCATGCTTAATTACTTATTTCCAAGAAACTTCTGAGCACATTTATGGTAAACACAAGATTTAAAGTGGTACTTTTGAAGGATTAATTGTGGAGAAACTCTGTTTTACAGATGGTTAATTAACTACATTTATATTGTGCTTTTCTAGTCTTAACCACCTCTCAAAGAGCACAGCTCTGTCAATTAAATCAACTAATCCATTAGTCGACTAAATCCTATAAGAGTTAGTCGACTAAGAATTTCTTTAGTCGAGGACAGCCCTATTTCCAATGTCCCCAAAATCCAGGCACCAATCACAACCGCTGAGGCGGGCTCTACACGATGACGAAAGCGCAGCGACGGCGAGCAGCTTTTTGTTTACATTCAACTTTGTCAGCCACCGCTTCGGCAGAAACCTGTTGATGCCGCTGTCGCTGCCACATCACCCGGATCGTTGCTCTGATTGGTTGAAGGACTATCCAATGGCGCCCAGAGGCATTTGAGCGCCATCCGTACTTTTTGGAAATGGGCTGTGAATGAAGCTTCCCCAGACCCCCCCCCCTCAGTTACAGCTGAGAAGGGTCTGGTGTCAGCCAGGCTACCGCCACAACAAAATCAACACAGCGGAAAAACTGTTCACACGGAAAAATCCAAGCGAAACCAAAACGTGTCATTACAAATCACGCAAGAACTCCTCTTATTGGTCACACGTGTCTGGGGGTGGGAACAAGAAAGTAAATACAGGAAGAAGGTCCTGTGTTCTGGACGTCTCCGTGCTCATTTCATTTAAATCATTTTCCAGACACTGACCAGTGACAGTCCAGTTTTGACTGCAGGCCGTTTCAGAGAGAGAGAAACGCTGAAGCTGCTACGGTTCGACTGCTCTGCCGCGCCGCAGATTTGCTAAAGCACACCTGACTGCAGGAGACGTCTGGCTCAGACTCGCTGTGGTCTGTCCCAGGTCGCGTCATGTTCTCACCACAGAGAGCTGCAGAGCTCGTTTGAAAGTACGCTTGTTTGGTCCACTTCTGGTGCACATCCGAGTGCGATTGCTGTATTCACACCTGCACAAACGCACGAACCAACTCTGGAGACATTGAACCGAACTTAATGAGGCCGGTGTGAAAGCGCCCTAAAAGAAATCGACTGAAAATTTCCCTTTGAAACTTCATTACTTCATTTACACAAATGTTTACCGAACAAAAGTGTTCATTCATAGTTTTGATGCCTTCAGTGAGAATCTACAATGTAAATAGTCATGAAAATAAAAAGGAAACACATTGAATGAGAAGGTGTGTCCAAACTTTTGGCCTGTACTGTGTATCCCGTCAATGCAGCCGAGAGCCCGCCAGACCTGTAGGTGGCGGTGTAACAAGAAGCTCAAGCCCACGTTAGCCAATCAGAATCCGCAAAATAGCAACCACAGCAACCAATCACTTCCTCTTTCTATCTCTCTCGGCTGCCTAAACCTCCGTTTGTCTCAGCTTACGTGCAAACGAAGATCTCAAAAATCTCCACTCTGGCCGGAGATTTTAGAAAGACACAAACGAAGGGAAATGTCTCCGTTTGTAAAAAATAACCATGTACGTGTAAAGAGGGTCTAAAAGGCCACTCTAAAATGTGCAGTTTTACTGTATTGGAGTGTTATTAACAACAAACTAACACCGATTTAGACAGATTTGTGAACAGTATTTGAGAGGAATAGGCCTTTGTGTACATAGAAAACAGTCTTAGATATTTGAGTTCAGCTCATATAAAAATGGGGACAAAAACAAAAGTGTTGCGTTTCTAATTTTGTTCAGTGTATTGTCACGGTGGAAACTTTACCAAAACTCATTCTGCTTTTTCAACCACGTCTCACAGTCTCGACATCAACAGCAGAACAAGTTCCCTCTGTTTTCATTCATTCAGATATTCCCGCAGGTTAAGCTGCTGTAACAGCTGGACAGTTTTCTCGTCCTGCTGTTTTCTCTCCACATAAGAGCATTCTTTAGCTCCGGCTCTGCAGACTTTAGGAGATGTATATACAAGAGATGAGCTGCACAGCTGTAAGGCAGGGCTCTGCATTTCCTGCCCAGGTGGAAACATTTCCTGTGCGAGGGGCCCACAGGCGGCATTGGCTTACAATACGCCACGCTGAAGAAACTGACTGAACTGTCTCAAACTCTGCAAGTCCACATGGGAAACTGCTTAATGATATGATATGTACAAAAGCATTTAACCCTTCTGTTGTCCTCGGGTCAAATTTGGGTTTCCTTCAACCAAATTGTCAAAAATAATAACGTGGATACAACGCTCTTCACAAGTTAAATAAATGATCAGTTGACTCCTTTTACTGAATTTCGGTGTTTTAGTCCATTTTAAAGCATTTGGAGAAAAAAATGATAAAAGAACGTCAGAAAAAGTGACGAAAATGTTGCTTCAAAAACGCGGGACAAAAACAAAAACTTGCCATAAAGCACAGAAGAAATCGACAAAGACATCGGAAAAAGTTACAAAAAAAAAAAACGTGGGAAAAAAAAGCTTAGAAAAAGTCGTAAAAGCTTGAGAAACAAGTGACAAATGTCGAAAAAAAAAAAAAACGGACCAAAGCTATAGTGGTGACCAAAAAAAAAGTTTTAATTTTAAATTTTGACCCAGAAAAACTAAAAGTCGCAGGTCGACAGGAAGACAACCAGTGATGCCACGTAACGCGTTACTCTAATCTGAGCACTTTTTTCAGTAACGAGTAATCTAACGCGTTACTATTTCCAAACCAGTAATCAGATTAAAGTTACTTATCCAAGTCATTGTGCGTTACTATTTGTAATTTTCCTTAGTAACAATATTAGGGCTGTCAATCGATTAAAAAAAATTAACTAATTAATCGCAGTATTTGATGTAGTTAATCGCGATTAATCGCGTTTTTAAATTGAGAAGCTTGTAGTAATGGATATTTAAATGCTAAATCACTTAACTTTGCAAATATGAAGAGAAAACAAACGAGGAAAGGTTCTGCTAAGTTCAGAATGTTTAATATCTTTCAGAACAACAGCAGCAACAATTTGGCTTATTTAGTCCTGCTGAAGGCTGCTGAAACGGCTAGAAACTGTCCGACTTGAGAGCTGATTTTTGTCACCACCCCCAATATTAGCCACATACCTAATATACCATATTCTGAATAATATACAAATATATATAGAATATAAATTACAATCTAGGCAGTACTTCATATCATAAATATTATAATATACATAGTGTTTAATCTGAATGACTAAGCAAAGCACATATATCTAAACACAGAAATGCACATCAATATCAATGTTACACATTAAACCAGTAACCCAAAACCACAAAGGTGTATGTTGGCCTAAAGTGAAAACACTGAGTGTAGTTTTAGATAGCGACGCTGTGCACAGCAATCCATTACCAATGTAAAGCGATTGACTACATTTCCCATCCAGCACCGTAACCAGGAAGTAGCTTGTGTGAGGGTGAGACGCACCAATTTCAAACATTTACTGGAATATAGTCACGGATACTATCGAGTCGACAGCGTTAAACATCAGACTGCAAATAAGGTTTTATCAGCGTGACCAACGTAACAGTTATCAAGCAAACAAATCACGCACGTACATATCGGCAGCACAGCAGTAGCACAACAGACAATCAAACTTAAACCGCAGCTCAATGTAGCGAAACAGCAGCTTACCGGTGGCCCATCTCTCCTGACGAGACAACATGTCGGAACTACTCGGTCCCGTTTATAGCCCGTGCTCATTCATTTGTGGATTCTAACACATCATCTTTTTTCTCTTTTGGGATCTTACTGGTCCATGTTTCAACTCTTGACTGGCCCGTAGGCCTACTTCAATCAGGTAAGTCCCTCCTAGAGTAGCGCCGCCTGCTCTTATGGAGACGTATTACGTTTCTCAGGCGCCACATGAAGTAAACAAACACAGCTGCGTTAATTTCGTTAATTTTTTTTAACGAGTTAAATATTAAAAAATTAATGCAAAAATGTACGCGTTAATTTTGACAGCCCTAAACAATATATATTTTAGCTTTCTTCTTGCGTCTCGGGGAGTGAAGTCACGTACGCGACAAGTCACGTTTTCAGCATGAGGACAGTTCACGTTATCACGCAGCGACACAGACGTAAACAACAATGGAGGGAGGAGAGAGATGCGGATAGCTACAGTCACTATTTAGAGTCTGTGTCAGCTAAAGACGGCAATATTAAGGTTGGTTGTTCACTCTGTGCTGGTGGCGACTACGTCAAATCTGAAGTTTGGAGTCCCAGCGCTGCAGCCAAACAGAGTAAGTCCCAGCAGGTGGAGCAAAGCAGAGAGGAGGTCCCCCACCACCCAAACTACTAAAGCTGGACTTCAGTGATGAACCAGTAAGTAGGGGGAGAGTTGAAGAAGTTGTTGGGTCAGTATGTTGTAGAGGAAATGCTGCCCTTAAACACGTCTGACTGGCTCTCTTTGGTGCCATAATAAACCAGATCTACTACTGGCCACGCTGAGCTGCCTCACAGTAAACCGGTTGTCATGGTTATGTTGAGGCTGTGGGGGGGTTGTCAGCAGCTGCTGCATGTAACTTATAAAATAACTTGTAATCTAACTTCGTTACTTCTAAAATCAAGTAATCTGTAAAGTAATTAAGTTACTTTTAAAATCAAGTAATCTGTAAAGTAATTAAGTTACTTTTTCAAAGTAACTGTGGCAACACTGAAGACAACACAAGGGTTAAGAGGTAGTAACCTGCTGCCACGAAGCTCTTTTTCGATGCCTTTGGCTTGTACTAAAGTCCTCTTCCCAAATAGATGGTTTAGTTTGGTACATGGAGAACCAGACGCTGTGCAACGGACCACCCAGACGCCGCTTCAACATTACGGCACAAATCTTTCCGTCTCGGTGTAACGTAGAGTTTTCCCTGCGTGTCTCTACGACGGCCAATCACAGACATTAGTCAGGCCCCGGTGCACAACAACAGCCAGACGTTAAGAACAGTTTCTTTTGATGTTGCTTTTCTTTAAATAATCTATTTTATTAACTTTAATTTCTTTTACTGCACTGTAACTTTTATTCTTATACTGCACTATCAATTTTATTCTTGTCTTTTAATGTTTTTAATTTGTTTATTAATGTTTTTAAATTGTTTTTAATTGTCTTCTAACTGCTCTTTAATATGTAAAGCACTTTGAATTGCCCTGGTGCTGAAATGTGCTCTACAAATAAAGCTGCCTTGCCTTGCCTTCCCCCACTGCCATCACTCTACTGAACACTTGATATTAGGGCTGGGGGGAAAAAATCGATACAGCATAGTATCGCAATATTGTTCGTGGCAATACTGTATCGATACACAGATGCCAAGTATCGATCTTTTATGACATATGTTTTGGTCAGTCTGTCTGCTTGACAATCACATTTTGCAGCAATAACATTGAAGTGAGATGAACAAATGTATCTTTTTAGATAAAACAGATGATTCCTACAAGTTTTCCTTTGGGGACATCATTTGAAATTGGGAAGAATTTGAAGTTGGAAAAAAGGTAAACACATTGTAATATATTGCAGAATATTGCAATATGTTTAAAATCGCAATAATATCGTATCGTGACATTAAGTATCGTGATGATATCGTATCGTGACATTAAGTATCGTGATGATATCGTATCGTGACATTAAGTATCGTGATGATATTGTATCGTGACATTAAGTATCGTGATGATATCGTATCGTGACATTAAGTATCGTGATGATATTGTATCGTGACATTAAGTATCGTGATGATATCGTATCGTGACATTAAGTATCGTGATGATATCGTATCGTGACATTAAGTATCGTGATGATATTGTATCGTGACATTAAGTATCGTGATGATATCGTATCGTGAGGCCTCTGGTGATTCCCACCCCTACTTGATAAGTGGGGGTCATCCCCTCTTTGGCCACTCACCCTCTTCTCTACACATTGCATACTTTATCATTCCGATATGCATCTTTGCACTATTACTTTTTGCCCTCTACATCCCACTCCATGTGCACTCGTCTTGATGTTATCTCGACTCACCCCGACACACCCGGCCGTCACCCACGAACCCCGCCAGGCAGGAGCAGACGAACGCCGAGCCCCCGGTGTAGCTGCAGAGCGCCCGGTCGGCAGCGTCGCAGTCGTGGCTTCCTCTCTGACAGTGGTCCACCGGGCGGGTCTCCTCTGGGGGGAGACAGACGACACGTTAGCCACGTTACGGGGGGAGCAGGAGAGGAGGAGTCTCACTGCAGCCTTCTAACGTTGGTCCCAAGGGACCAGAGGTACCAGAAAGTCACATTTTATACTTTTGTTGTTGTTTACAGAACATCAGTTTGAACCGTTGTGTCCCTGTTGATGTCCACTGGCGGCTTTTAGAACATCTGTTGGTGCAACAAGGGGCTATTCACACACACACACACACACACACACACACAGACAGAGAGACACACACAGACACACACACACACACAGACAGAGAGACACACACAGACACACACACACACACACACAGACAGAGACACACACAAACACACACACACAGACACACACACACACACAGAGAGACACACACACACATACACACACAAACACACACACACAGAGAGACACACACACACACACACACACACAAACACACAGAGACACACACACAGAGACACACACACACACACACACACACACACACACACAGAGACACACAAACACACATACATACACAGACACACACACACACACACACATATATACAAACACACACACATATACACACACACACACATACAAACACACAGACACAGAGACACACACACACACACACACAAACACACACATATATACAAACACACACACATATACACACACACACACATACAAACACACAGACACAGAGACACACACACACACACACACACAAACACACACATATATACAAACACACACACATGCACACATATACAAACACACATACATACACACACACACACAAACACACACACACACACATACGTACCGATGCAGGTCCTTCCGTCGCTGGCGAACATGAAGCCGCTCAAACACTCACAGCGGAAAGTTCCGGGTTGATTACTGCAGACAGCGTTGGGTCCACAGACCTGAGGAGTCTCCCGGCACTCGTCCATATCTGACAACAACACACCAACGGGTAAAGGTAACACACCACCTTCAAAATACAGCCATGAGCGATGGAGACCTGATTATTTACATGGAGTCTGGTGGAGATATGCTGGCTCTATACACGCTAAAAGTCCTGATTATTTACATGGAGTCTGGTGGAGATATGCTGGCTCTATACACACTAAAAGTCCTGATTATTTACATGGAGTCTGGTGGAGATATGCTGGCTCTATACACACTAAAAGTCCTGATTATATACATGGAGTCTGGTGGAGATATGCTGGCTCTATACACACTAAAAGTCCTGATTATTTACATGGAGTCTGGTGGAGATATGCTGGCTCTATACACACTGAAAGTCCTGATTATTTACATGGAGTCTGGTGGAGATATGCTGGCTCTATACACACTAAAAGTCCTGATTATTTACATGGAGTCTGGTGGAGATATGCTGGCTCTATACACACTAAAAGTCCTGATTATTTACATGGAGTCTGGTGGAGATATGCTGGCTCTATACACACTAAAAGTCCTGATTATTTACATGGAGTCTGGTGGAGATATGCTGGCTCTATACACGCTAAAAGTCCTGATTATTTACATGGAGCCTGGTGGAGATATGCTGGCTCTATACACGCTAAAAGTCCTGATTATTTACATGGAGCCTGGTGGAGATATGCTGGCTCTATACACACTAAAAGTCCTGATTATTTACATGGAGTCTGGTGGAGATATGCTGGCTCTATACACGCTAAAAGTCCTGATTATTTACATGGAGCCTGGTGGAGATATGCTGGCTCTATACACGCTAAAAGTCCTGATTATTTACATGGAGCCTGGTGGAGATATGCTGGCTCTACACACTAAAAGTCCTGATTATTTACATGGAGTCTGGTGGAGATATGCTGGCTCTATACACGCTAAAAGTCCTGATTATTTACATGGAGTCTGGTGGAGATATGCAGGCTCTATACACGCTAAAAGTCCTGATTATTTACATGGAGTCTGGTGGAGATATGCTGGCTCTATACACGCTAAAAGTCCTGATTATTTACATGGAGTCTGGTGGAGATATGCTGGCTCTATACACGCTAAAAGTCCTGATTATTTACATGGAGTCTGGTGGAGATATGCTGGCTCTATACACGCTAAAAGTCCTGATTATTTACATGGAGTCTGGTTGAGATATGCTGGCTCTATACATGCTAAAAGTCCTGATTATTTACATGGAGTCTGGTGTAGTTTGGTGATGGTGATTTCGGGGCTGTTTCATGTTAAACTAAAAGGATCTTACTCTTTAACTAAAAGGTCTATCTCTGTAGGGATCCATCCCATAATCTCGGGAGGTGTGAGCGTGCAGGGGGGATTGTGTTACCGTGGCAATAGCGTCCATCTCCGGTGAATCCGGTCGAACACTGGCAGGTGAAGTGGAGGCCATCGCCGGGCCGGCATGCGGCGTTGATGTCACAGCCGTGTCTGCCGGTGAAACACGGGTTCTGCTCCGGGAGGCCGCCTGGGGAAACCATAGACAGTATATAAGGGGGTAACGTACAAGACGAAAACTTTGAGCGTCAGAGCATCAGTTCCCGGCGGGCCGCTAACCGCTATTGGCCGACAACAACAGCTGTCTCGTCAGCTGGTCAACTCTGCTCGCTCCTAAATGGCTACACCACAACAGGGCGCCCTACTTAAAGCCGCTTTAGTTTGCTCCTTCAGTTCAGTTCGGTTCAGTTTTATTCATATAGCACGTTTAAAAACAACCATAGTTGACCAAAGTGCTTAACAAGCTCTAAAAATCAAAACGATAATAAACACAAACAAAGCACAATATACAGTACAGGCCAAAAGTTTGGACACACCTTCTCATTCAATGTGTTTCCTTTTTATTTTCATGACTATTTACATTGTAGATTCTCACTGAAGGCATCAAAACTATGAATGAACACATATGGAATTATGTACTTAACAAAAAAGTGTGAAATAACTGAAAACATGTCTTATATTTTAGATTCTTCAAAGTAGCCACCCTTTGCTTTTTTTGATAACTCTGCAAACCCTTGGTGTTCTCTCAATGAGCTTCATGAGGTAGTCACCTGAAATGGTTTTACCTTCACAGGTGTGCTTTGTCAGGGTTCATTAGTGGAATTATTTCCCTTATTAATAAAAAAGCAAAGGGTGGCTACTTTGAAGATTCTACTTTTGAAGAATCTAAAATATAAGACATGTTTTCAGTTATTTCACACTTTTTTGTTAAGTACATAATTCCATATGTGTTCATTCATAGTTTTGATGCCTTCAGTGAGAATCTACAATGTAAATAGTCATGAAAATAAAAAGGAAACACATTGAATGAGAAGGTGTGTCCAAACGTTTGGCCTGTACTGTACAAAATAACTAAGAGTAGAAAATAAATAAGGTCAAGATGTCAAAGCTCACCTTGAATTGAAAGCCAATGAATAATAGCGGGTCTTAAGCGTGGACTTGAGTGTTTCAGTGGTCCGAGCTGTTCTGACATGACAAGGTAAACTATTCCAGAGGTTAGGAGCAGCCAATGAAAAGGCTCGGTCACCTATTGGTTCTTAACCTGGACCTGGGCACATCGAGGAGCATCTGATTGGACGACCTCGGTGCTTCTGACAGGTGCGCGGACATGTAAGAGCTCCGATAAATAAGAAGGCGACAACCCGTTTAAGATCTTAAAGACAATTAATACAATTTTAAATTCAATCCTGAAACAGACAAAAAAGCCTCTGTTCATACAGTTCAGCTCTCCCAGTCTTAAACCATGTTAGGGCTGTGCAATTAATCGAAATTTAATCGTGATTATGATTTTGGCTCCCAACAATCACAAAAACAGAATAATCGAGAAAAACAATTATATATCTTGTTAAGTTTTGCAAGTAAACTCTTATTTTCTCCTGTGTTCTGAATGAAAAAATAAAGTTTCAATAGGTAAAAGTTTTAAGGCAAATTTTACAGATGTTTGTGTTTTTTTTTTTTTACTGTTGAGTTATTTAACTTTTGCCACTTTTTTTAAGTTCAATAATTGCAACATCTTTCCAGAAGTTAACGAGTAATCGTGTCAAATGATCGTGATTTAAATATTGACCGAAATAATCGTGATTAGATTTTTTTCCATAATCAAACAGCCCTACCTAATGCTGCTGCTCCTCTCCTCTGAGCAGAGCCATAACGCCTAATTTGATTCTTAAATTATTCAATATAATGTCCTAAAGGATTTTTATTATCTGTGTAGTTCTTGACCTTTAAATGGACCTGACAGAACTTCCATTCACCGACCAGAGAGGGACAGCGGTTACTTGGGGTGGTGATGGTGCAGTGGATATGTCACATGCCTTTGGTGCGGATTCCCACTGCGATACATCAACCAATGTGTCGCTGAGCAAGGCACTTAACCCCTAGTTGCTCCAGAGGCGTGTGACCTCTGATATGTAACAATTGTAAGTCGCTTTGGATAAAAGCTAAATGACATGTAATGTAATAACTGTGTTATCTGGCCGATATTAGGCATTTTCCAAACTATCGGTATCGGCATTTATAATGGCAGATTTCTTTACATTTTTTATTTAAAAATATATTCGTCCTTATCATTTATAATGACGAATAAATGATTCTGGATATTTTTTTTTAAATAAAATAAAAATAGACGAAAGCCCCTTCAACCATGTTCTGAGTGTTGGCGTTGTGTAGTTTGTCCGCCAGAGGGCGCTCTACTCTACGAGCTCCTTGTTGGGCAACTCTCTGATTTACGCATTTTATTCATCAGAACTTAAATATATCCTCTGTTCTGTTGTGACAATAAAACAAAGTTTTTTGTATTTCTTTAAAACTGCATTATCGTATTATTTGAGAGGACTCATGAATAACTAATGTTAGGGAAATCTGTTTATGTTTGGTTTTTTGAATATATATCAGCCGATCTATCGGAATATCGGATTTTTAAATCACCAAATATTTGTATCGGTATCAGCCTTAAAAATTCTTTATTGGTCGCGCTCTACTGTATTGTGTCAACAGTTATCTTCATGTAATATTGTATGTGGCGTTTTCTTAGCGGGGTGCAAATGTTAGGTAATACTGTATCTGAAGTCTCTTTTATATAGACCTTAGTGGTCCTCTAATACTGTATCTGAAGTCTCTTTTATATAGACCTTAGTGGTCCCCTAATACTGTATCTGAAGTCTCTTTTATATAGACCTTAGTGGTCCACTAATACTGTATCTGAAGTCTCTTTTATATAGACCTTAGTGGTCCTCTAATACTGTATCTGAAGTATCTTTATATAGACCTTAGTGGTCCCCTAATACTGTATCTGAAGTATCTTTATATAGACCTTAGTGGTCCCCTAATACTGTATCTGAAGTCTCTTTTATATAGACCTTAGTGGTCCCCTAATACTGTATCTGAAGTCTCTTTTATATAGGCCTTAGTGGTCCCTCTAATACTGTATCTGAAGTCTCTTTTATATAGGCCTTAGTGGTCCCCTAATACTGTATCTGAAGTCTCTTTTATATAGACCTTAGTGGTCCCCTAATACTGTATCTGAAGTCTCTTTTATATAGACCTTAGTGGTCCCCTAATACTGTATCTGAAGTCTCTTTTATATAGGCCTTAGTGGTCCCCCTAATACTGTATCTGAAGTCTCTTTATATAGACCTTAGTGGTCCCCTAATACTGTATCTGAAGTCTCTTTTATATAGACCTTAGTGGTCCTCTAATACTGTATCTGAAGTCTCTTTTATATAGACCTTAGTGGTCCCCTAATACTGTATCTGAAGTCTCTTTTATATAGACCTTAGTGGTCCCCTAATACTGTATCTGAAGTCTCTTTTATATAGACCTTAGTGGTCCCCTAATACTGTATCTGAAGTCTCTTTTATATAGACCTTAGTGGTCCCCTAATACTGTATCTGAAGTCTCTTTCCCGAAATTCAGCCTTGGTGCAGAATTACAGCCACTAGAGCCAGTCCCACAATGAGCTTTCCTTAGTTTGTAACCTCCGAGCGTCCCCCCCCACATATCCCAGAATGCATCTGTGGACAAAGAGTCAGTATCCTCTTGTTCAGACGTTCACCTCCTCGCAGGAAACACAACGCAGATGTTCCACTTTTTTTGGCAATAAACTCTCGGCTGAGTAGTGTTTGCTTGTGTAACTCCTCCCGCCGGCAATGAGCCAATCAACAGCCCCCCTCCCCCACCCACCCACCCACCCTCCCCCCCCACTGTGTCCTGGAGGTTGGTACCCCCCACCCCCCGTCCCGCCAACGCTCTCACAGCTGAGGAAATACAGCCGGCCTCAGGTTACTGTTTGTCTTCCTCTGATGTCCCACTGCAAACACTGAACTGTCGGAGGCATGTTTGGGTGCATTCCTCCGGGTAATAACACATATATTACCCCCCCCCCCCCAGGAGACAGTTAGGAGACCCTAACCATCCGACAACACGGAGGCAGCCTGCACTCACAGTACAGGCCAAAAGTTTGGGCACACCTTCTCATTCAATGCGTTTCCTTTTTATTTTCATGACTATTTACATTGTAGATTCTCACTGAAGGCATCAAAACTATGAATGAACACATATGGAATTATGTACTTAACTAAAAAGTGTGAAATAACTGAAAACATGTCTTATATTTTAGATTCTTCAAAGTAGCCACCCTTTGCTTTTTTTGATAACTCTGCAAACCCTTGGTGTTCTCTCAATGAGCTTCATGAGGTAGTCACCTGAAATGGTTTTACCTTCACAGGTGTGCTTTGTCAGGGTTCATTAGTGGAATTATTTCCCTTATTAATAAAAAAGCAAAGGGTGGTTACTTTGAAGAATCTAAAATATAAGACATGTTTTCAGTTATTTCACACTTTTTAGTTAAGTACATAATTCCATATGTGTTCATTCATAGTTTTGATGCCTTCAGTGAGAATCTACAATGTAAATAGTCATGAAAATAAAAAGGAAACGCATTGAATGAGAAGGTGTGTCCAAACTTTTGGCCTGTACTTATGTCCTGTCTAATGTCAGAACATGTGCAGTTACAGAGACGCCTACCACACAAGAAACCACTGGCTCTCAAACTCAAACGTTTGTTCAACAACGTTCCCCTCTTTGAATTGTGTGTTTAAGCCAAGTACCCTCCCCACCCCCTCCCCCGACCAGCGGCGATCATTTTTGGTAGAAAACAAAGTCTCTATGAATTTGATTTATTGGGATCTCCATTAGCTTGGCGCCGTAGCCACATCTATTCTTCCTGGAGTCCACCCATAACTTGTGCAGCTATACACTGACGTGCATCATTACATTAACCACATTTTTAAAGGCTTTTTAAAAGACCTTGCAGAAAGGCAGTCTGTCTGTCATTGTTTTTAAATTGATTTCAGGACCCAGATTTTCTTTACGATGACATTGGTGTTCGAATATGATGAGTGAAAGTGTGTCTATGTTATTTTACTTTTCGTTATTGTCTTTGTATTTATTGAAACCTAGCTGCTGCCACTTGCCAGGACCCTATGGTAAAAGAGATTTGTAATCTCAAGGAGTTTTTTCCTGGTTAAATAAAGGTTTGAATGAATGAATGACATACAACCACAACCACCGGCACCTGTTTTCATTGACGATGGATAGGTTCATCAGAAAGTACCTTACTATGGCAGTGACACATTTTCGTGTGTGGTCACTCTGTGCTTTACAGTGTGTATATAATTAAACAATGACTACGAGTTTAAAGGACTGATTCAGATTTACGAGGAACAGTGCAGCGATGTCAGCGACAGATCTACTAAACAACAGCTTATAAAAAAAGGAGAAAAAACTTTGAAAAAGACGGTAGAAAGAAGGAAGGAAGGAAGGCCTCGCGGTGTCTTCTTGTCATTCTGGGTTAAAAATATAAACAAAACGTCAAATATTTGACTGTATTCCTGCATGTCTCATATAGTCACATTCACAGTTTGGTCCCCATAAAGCCCTAAAAATGTCAGCGAAGAAGTTCCTCAGCCATCATAGACAAAAGAAAAGCCCAAAAAGGAAACAAAAATGCCCCCCCCCCCAAAAAAAGGGACACAATTGTCGTATAAAGCGCAAAAAACGTCGAAAAAAGTGGCAAAAACGGACCAAAATTTATTGTGAACCAAAATAGTTATGGAGGGCCAGATCAAAATCTGCGAGTGGCCAGATTTGGCCCGCGGGCCATGAGTTTGACACCAGTGCTCTACCCGATCTGGCAAACTTGCATAATGTAATGTAATGTAATGTAATGTAATGTAATGGACAATTCCACTTCCAACCTGTAGGGGGAGCCTAAGCAATGTTGCAATTATTGAACTTAAAAAAACAGCGGAAAAAGTTAAATAAATCAACAGTAAAAAAAAAACATACATCTGTGAAATTTGCCGTAATACTTTTCCTATTTAAACTTTACTCTTTCATTCACAACAGACGAGAGAAAATAAGAGTTTACTTGCAAAACGTATTGTTTTTCTGGATTATTCTGTTTTTGTGATCGTTGGGGAGCCGAAATCATAATCACGATTAAATTTCGATTAATTGCACAGCCCTAAAATATGGTAAAATATATAAATATGTGGATGTAAATTGTCACTTTGTTGCCCTCCTTTGCCTATCGCACGTCTTATTTACAGAAACTTATTAACTAATTTAAGTTCTCGTTATTATATTTGAGCTAATTTAGTGGTTTATCCTTTTGGATTTCAGACTTTAAGATTAGGACTTTTTTTTTTGTTGTGGTTTCTCATTCATTTTTTGGTGGGTTTTATGTCATTAACTTTTCCAGTAATGGATTATTTTTGTTTTGGGGGGTGCAGACTCACTGTGGACCGAGCCGATCTTGTTGCTCATGGCGTAGCGGATCAGATGGTTGTCCGCGTCGAACATCACGAAGATCTGGTCCACGGCGAGCTGCTGGGTGGCGGGCGCGGGCGCCTCGGCGTGCGGGCAGCTCTGGAAGCTGATGGTCTGGCGCCATTGGTAGCTCCGCGTCTGTGCCCCGCCACCGGGGGAGGTAACGGTGTAGTCACGGTTGGAGGAGGATGTGATGACTGACAGGAGGAGATGCAGAAGATCAAGATGTTTACACCCAGTGAGAAATGTAAATGGACTGTATTTATACTAGTGATGGTCAAATGAAGCTTCATGAACCACTGTCTTTACTTTCTGAGTCCACTAGATGACGCTCTCTGTTCAACAGAGGGTTTGAAAACACAATGAATTGCAATTCATTTAACCTTTTTCTTTGAACAAGGAGCGCCATCTAATGAGCTCAGAAAATAAAGACAGTGGTTCGCGAAGCTTCATTTGACCATCACTAATTTATACAGCGTTTTTCTAGTCTTAACGACTACTCAAAGTGCCTTTACATAGTACAGGAACCGTTCTAGGGCTGTCCTCGACTAAAGATCTTCTTAGTCGACTACCACTTATAGGATTTAGTCGACTAATGGATTAGTTGATTTAATTGACAGAGCTGTGCTCTTTGAGAGGTGGTTAAGACTAGAAAAGCACAATATAAATGTAGTTAATTAACCATCTGTAAAACTGAGTTTCTCCACAATTAATCCTGCAAAAGCACCACTTTAAATCTTGTGTTTACCATAAATGTGCTCAGAAGTTTCTTGGAAATGAGTAATGAAGCATGAATAAGCATAAAAAATGACTAATGGATTAAAGAAATCTTAGTCAACTAAGACCAAAACTACTGATTAGTCGACTAATCCACTAAGAGGTGGCAGCCCTACTGTTTTGTTACTAAAGCCTTTCCCTGTGTTCTTTTCCTAAACCCAACCATTTATTTATTTTTAACAGGCATGTGACGTTCTCGCGATAACACGCCATGTGGCGAGGTCACGTGGTGTGTATGTTTACATCAGCTGTATACAGCGTAGGCATACACGTGGAGAGCTGTACATTTACAGTACATATATGTCAAAAATTATGAGATAAAATGTCAAAATTATGAGAAAAATGTCAAAATTATGAGATAAGATTTGCGCATTCGCCCTTCGCACCGGCGCTGTCTTCAAACGGATAATTTAGAATTTTGATCTCATAATTTTGATCTTACCGAAGATATATTTTTATTATCAAGACAAGGTTTTCATAAAAAAAAAAATATTTTTCACTGGCGGAAATAGGCTTCCATACATGACAGTTTCATACATGACACAAACAATGAGCGAGCTGAGTCGTTGTTTCGGCTTTAGTTCCAACTGCAATGTTTAATTTTAAATGAATGTAGCCCACTGGCAGTCTGGCGCATGTGGGTGCTCAGTATTTTCGGGGCGCCTATGTATACAACTAAGTAGAGCTGGGCGATTTGTTTCCCTAAAAAAAAAGGTGTGATTTTTTTTATAAAAAACTCGATTAACGATTCGATTTCTCCCTCCCTTCCATTAAAAACAAAATAACTGCGAACTGTAAATATATTTTAAAAATATATATTTATTGTATTTAATTAAAGTGCATCAACATAAACAAAATTGCAAAGGCAAACCCTTTCTCTGAGTGAAAAGTCACTGTGCAGTGTGCAACAAAGATTGTTAAACATCCAAATTATTTATACTGTATTTGATTAAAAAAAAATCTAAAAAAATTGATTTTTTGAAAATATGAATCGATTTTTATGATTCGATTATCGATAGGGCTGCCACCTCTTAGTCGATTAGTCGACTAATCGGTAGTTTTGGTCTTAGTCGACTAAGATTTCTTTAGTCCATTAGTCATTTTTTATGCTTATTCATGCTTAATTACTTATTTCCAAGAAACTTCTGAGCACATTTATGGTAAACACAAGATTTAAAGTGGTGCTTTTGCAGGATTAATTGTGGAGAAACTCAGTTTTACAGATGGTTAATTAACTACATTTATATTGTGCTTTTCTAGTCTTAACCACCTCTCAAAGAGCACAGCTCTGTCAATTAAATCAACTAATCGATTAGTCGACTAAATCCTATAAGTGTTAGTCCACTAAGAATTTCTTTAGTCGAGGACAGCCCTAATAAATTAGATTTATGAATCGACCTACCAACTCGATTTTTAAATCAAATTGATTTTTTTCCCAGCCCTACAACTAAGGGAGCAGGATGAGCTTATATTTGGATTAAAATCTAAAAAAACAGCTGTTTTATTTGGTGCCCAAAGCTGTTGCATGGAGGCCATCGGTCCTTACGGTTCGTGTCGTACTGGTAGATCTCCTTGTAGGGGCTGATCTGGACGGAGGATCCCAGCGGGACGGCAGGCACGCGCCCCTCCAGCTCCGTGGTCACCCCCAGGTGGTCGTGTTCGTCGATTCCCGTGAACTGCTGCTTGATGCTCAGACGCTCGTTACCGGGCTGGAAGATCACCTCGGCCTGCCGCGAGAACACGCCGCCTGCGTGGAGGGAGAACACGTGAGGGTCCGAACTGCATTTCTGTAAGTTGAGCTTAAAGCATTTTGTTATCAACATCCAAATATCAGTTTAAAGCGCTCATATTCTGCTCATTTTAGGTTCATAATTGTATTTTAGAGGTTGTACCAGAATAGGTTTAATTTTCAAAAAACACCATATTGTTGTTGTGCTGCACATTGCTGCAGCTCCTCTTTTCACCCTGTGTGTTGAGCTCTCTGTTTTAGCTACAGAGTGAGGCCTCTCACTTCTGTACTATCTTTGTTGGGAGTTGCTCAGTAGCTAGGTAAGGACTACTAGCCAGTCAGAAGCAGAGTATGAGGGCGAGCCCTGACAGTAGCTAGGTAAGGACTACTAGCCAGTCAGAAGCAGAGTATGAGGGCGAGCCCTGACAGTAGCTAGGTAAGGACTACTAGCCAGTCAGAAGCAGAGTATGAGGGCGTGTCCTGACAGTAGCTAGGTAAGGACTACTAGCCAGTCAGAAGCAGAGTATGAGGGCCCTGACAGTACCTAGGTAAGGACTACTAGCCAGTCAGAAGCAGAGTATGAGGGCCCTGACAGTACCTAGGTAAGGATAAAACCAAGACATATTCATTCATTATCCAAATTATGATTACTTTGGTCAATATTTAACACGATTACTCATTGATTTTTGAAAAGCTGTTGCATAAATTGAAAGTAAAAAAACATAAACAACACAGTGAAACACATACAGTACAGGCCAAAAGTTTGGACCCACCTTCTCATTCAATGTGTTTCCTTTTTATTTTCATGACTATTTACATTGTAGATTCTCACTGAAGGCATCAAAACTATGAATGAACACATATGGAATTATGTACTTAACAAAAAAGTGTGAAATAACTGAAAACATGTCTTATATTTTAGATTCTTCAAAGTAGTCACCCTTTGCTTTTTTTGATAACTCTACAAACCCTTGGTGTTCTCTCAATGAGCTTCATGAGGTAGTCACCTGAAACGGTTTTACCTTCACAGGTGTGCTTTGTCAGGGTTCATTAGTGGAATTATTTCCCTTATTAATAAAAAAGCAAAGGGTGGCTACTTTGAAGAATCTAAAATATAAGACATGTTTTCAGTTATTTCACACTTTTTTGTTAAGTACATAATTCCATATGTGTTCATTCATAGTTTTGATGCCTTCAGTGAGAATCTACAATGTAAATAGTCATGAAAATAAAAAGGAAACGCATTGAATGAGAAGGTATGTCCAAACTTTGAACTGTGAATTTTCAACTTTGACAAAATAAGAGTTTATAATGTGCCAAAAAAAATAGTTTTTCTGTGATCGTTAGGAGCCCGAAATCGCGATCGGAACTGGATTAACTGGACCGTCCCACAACTTTACACAACTTTGCACGTGGGCTCACCGATGAGACTGAAGCCGTTCTGGTAGCCGGGCTGCTCCAGGGCGAAGGCCCAGCCGATGACCCCCCCGAGGGAGGACAGCGGCTGCAGGGAGGGTCCCAGGCTGTCGGGGATGTTGCTGATGGCCACGTAGGCCCGTCCGTCATTGGCTACCACGTACGAGTGCAAGTCGTTGTTACTGATCTCCACGGGCGAAGGCGAGTTCCCCACAAACACTCGGCCGTTCACCTTTCCGTTCATCCTCTGTGGTTTTCCTGGAAAAAAAAACGACAAATATTTTGATTCAGTAGGGCAGAAATTTCAGTAGTTCCAGGTTGGAGTTATTAGGGTTGTCGTAGTCATCGCTTAGCCAGACCTTCCTCCGCAGCGCTGCCGAGGAAGGTCTGGCTAGTCAACACTAGCATTACTGGATGGGAGAAAAACGTGCTCTGGTTTATTGGCATTTCTATAAAGCGCCCATATTCTGCTAATTTTCAGGTTCATAATTGTATTTTAGAGGTTGTACCAGAATAGGTTTACGTGGTTTAATTATCAAAAAACACCATATTGTTGTTGTACTGCACATTGCTGCAGCTACTCTTTTCACCCTGTGTTCAGGTCTCTGTTTTAGCTACAGAGTGAGACATCATCTCTTCTTCTGTACTATCTTTGTTTGCATTCGCACATGCTCAGTAGCTCAGATGTAGATCATGTCAGCTAGCTCCATAGACAGTAAAAGAAAGGCTGTTTCTCCACCTTCAGTCAGTTCCAAGGCAGGATTAGCTGGGAGACTTCTTCTAAACGAAGTAGTTCTTTTGTAGGTTATGGTGAACTAGTGTGTGTTGTAGCAGTGCTTTGCTATTGAGAACAAGGTAGCATGCTATCGTTAGCTAACGCTACGTGCTAACGGTTGCGGTTAGCCACCTCGTTTCGGCTAGTGACGTCACAAGCCGTGCAGATGTTGACCAGCTCACCAGGAGACTGAAGGCAGGACACATTCAGAAACCAGATCTCACTCAGAACACCAGGGATGGGTTTATTTCAAAGTCTGTATGTATGTGGAAGCACCAGAGACAAAAAATAACACCCCAAATCCCAGAAAAGTGGGTTTTTTTTTCATAATATGGGAACTTTAAACCAATCACAATCGCCTTGGGCAGCGCCAAACGCTTGCTCTTGGGGTTGGGGGATGGTCTCTGTACATTTTAGAGTGTGGTCTAAAGTATCCTGGTCTAAAGTGAAGTATCCTCAGATAACTTCTGCTTCTTCAACATAAACCGTTGCAGTAATAAACGAAAATGCTTCTCACCTTCGGCGACACAGTCCTTCCCGTTACCGTAGAATCCAGGCCTACAATGGCAGCAGTACCCGTTGCTGTAATCCCGGCAGTCGGCGAAAGCTGAGCACTTGTGCCTGTTCAGGACGCACGTTTCCGAATTGTACGCGAATACTGTGAAAAAACAACCAAAGAACGAACCCATTTGGGTTCTATTAAAAACAAAGAAAACTTAAAAACAGAATTACCCATAGAAAGCAAATGGACAGAAAGGCTCATTAAAATAAACAGAGCAGAATGGTCAGAGTGGCGGCTATTTTTTTGCGACTGGACTAACTTTCGTGTAAACTTCCGTACAAGCCGACTTGCGGAAAGTCTCGAACGTGAGGTTTTGCAGTAATCGACAAACGGGCAGTGGAGTAGTAACCTAACGAGTAGGATTAGGCATCGAGAACCGATTCCTGAAAAAAAAATGACGATTCCAGTGGGATCGTTTCTTCATTGGAATCGTTTGGAAGATTTGGTTTTAAATCAGATCATCGGTTTCAAATTGAACATGCGCAAGTTTTGGTTTCTGTAGTGGCCAGGCGCTTGTTGTGTTGCAGCCTTGGAGCACAGTAAGCGCGCGCTCTAAAATCTGGCTTTATTTTACATTGAAAAAGCACTAAGGTCTATATAAAAGCATCCAAAGAGCACCATGTCATGGGACCTTTAACAAAAAAAGTAAATTAACTGTATTATTGCATGTCTCGTATAGCTTTCTCCCATACAGTTTGGTCAACATAAAACCCTAAAAAAGTCAGCAAAAAAAGTTTCTTAGCCATTGTAGAATTTAGCAAGTCATGCAAACCCCCATTGAATCAAAATAAAACTTTCCTCTTATTTGTGAAATAAGCATGTGTGGGGCTGCTCGATTATGGTCAAAAATATAAATCACGATTATTTCAGTCAATATTGAAATCACGATAATTTAACACGATTACTCGTTGTCTTCTGGAAAGATGCTGTAATTACTGAATTTAAAAAGCAGTGGAAAAAGTTAAATAAATCAACAGTAAAAAAAACAAAAAACACATACAACTGTGAAATTTGCCTCAATATTTTTCCTATTTAAACTTTATTTTTTCATTCAGAACACACGAGAGAAAATAAGAGTTTACTTGCGAAACGTAATGAGTTAAATAATTGTTTTTCTTGATTATTGCTGTTTTTGTGATCGTTGGGGAGCCAAAATCATAATCACAATTAAATTTCGATTAATTGCACAGCCCTAAAATATGTGACGTGTTTCTACTCTTCCTTCATCGCCCCTCAAAGAATCGAATGGCCAACCTTACTAACGAGGCAGAGAGCCAGCCGCTAAATGAGTCAAATTTAAACAACTTAATGCTTCCGAGCAGACAAATATGACATGAGGAGTTCCCCAGGGCTCCATTCAGGGGCCTCTCCTGTTGTAACGTCTACATGCTTCCACTGGCTCAGATAATGGAAAACAACGAAATGCGTTAATCATAGTTATGCAGACGACACACATGATATACATAATCAGGGGACTGTGGTCCAATGCAAACACCGTGTAAGTGCATTGAACACATTTAATGAGTGGACGTGCCAGAACTTTCTTAAATTAGACGAAGACAAAACTGAGGTGGTTGTTTTTGGAGCGATTAAAAGTCAGCACTCAGCTTTGATCAACAATGTTAAGAACAACGGACAAAGCCTGAAATCTTGGTGTAGTCATGGACCTTAGAGATGAATTTTAAAAGCTACATTAAGACAATTAGGCAGGCGGGCTGCTGCCGCTGGGTCTAATTTAGGGCTGCTGGATTATGGAAAACAAATATAATCACGATTATTTCGGTCAATATTGAAATCATGATAATTTTACACGATTAGTCGTTGAGTTCTGGAAAGATGTTGCAATTATTGTGAAATTTGCGGTAATACTTTTCCTATTTAAACTTTATTTTTTGTCATTCAGAACACACGAGAGAAAATAAGAGTTTACTTTTGCCAAACGTAATGAGCTAAATAATAGTTTTTCTCGATTATTCTGTTTTTTTGTGATCGTTGGGGAGCCGAAATCATAATCACGATAAAATTTCGATTAATTGCACAGCCCCTAGTCTAACTGTACCTCCACCTCACTTCTCTGCTGCTCCGGGGAATGTTTCCCGAGCCTTCCTCACAGCGAGCCGCGACATATTTTATGGTTATTCACAGAGACTAACTAACAACAACAACCACCAATTTTCGGATTTCTACTAATCAAATGACCACGGAAACAGTTCAATAGGCTTTCATTCATTCTTTTCATTTCTATGGAATTATTCCACGAAGAAAAAAAAACGCTTGTTTACATCCAAAAGTTTTGATCTTTTTTTTACCGTTCACGTCCAGATTTTCATCTTCATCTATGACGACGATCTGGGGTTGCTGGGAGCGGGAACGTGGAGGCACTGGTTGCACTGGTTCAGGGTATCTCGGTTGGACTGGAGAGTATCTCGGCTCAACGTTTTCAGGGTAGGTGTACCTCGGTTGCAAAGGCTCAGAGACTGGGTACCCGCTCTCGGTTCCCTCAGAGACGGGGTACCCGCTCTCGGTTCGCTCAGAGACAGGGTACCCACTCTCGGTTCGCTCAGAGACGGGGTACCTGCTCTCGGTTCCCTCAGAGACGGGGTACCCACTCTCGGTTCTCTCAGGGTACCTCGGCTCGGTGGTTTCAGGGACGGTTGGTTGCAAAGGCTCCAAGCGGGGGGAACCGGTCTCAGATGGGTCAGGGTGTCTCGGCTCAGACGGCTCCGGGGACCTTGGATCAGCCCTCTCGGGTTCGGTGTACGTTGGCGTCTCCGTTTCGGGGTATTCCGCGTAATCCGGTTCCTCGGTCTCTGGTTCGGCGTAGCCTGCCGTGACAGGTCTGTACTCGTTGGGAGTCTTGTCTGTCGGGGACTCTTCGTTTTCTTCCGGCACCACCTGAGCTTTCTCAGTTCGGCTCGGCGGCTCGGTGGCTTCTTCCTCGGGAAGGGTGGCGCCCATCCCGGGCGTAATGGCCACAAAGAACGGCGAGGAGCCGATCTCGTACACCCAAACTCCATTCTGTCCCGAGTTCGTCTTTCTGGTTGGATAAAGAGAGGAAGATAACTCAATTAAAAAGACAAGACAAGAAATGTTGTAGCGTTTACTGAAATGCTTCCACGTTTTGACCTTCAGGGCCACCGTATCAAATCAGTTTTGCAGTGTTTCCTTTAGGATTATTTTTAGCAGTGGGGGCACTGAACCGGAGCTGACACTTTGCTGCAACACAAACTAATATATTTATTCACCTGTATTCACACACACAACGAGGCATATTCTCAGTTGTGATTTAACTTTATTTTATGAGTTACTATATAGGCCAACTTTGATCTTGACATATAGGCTAAGCATTCTGCAGCAAATAACAATAAACCCACTATTAATTACATTATCTTAATGCAGTGTCACTACTTCAGCATGTAAATAATGCTCCTCAAATACAAACGTGAGCAATCGCTATTATATCGAATCAACAGCCACGGGCAATTTAGCTCGCAGATGAAGAACACAAACAACGAAACTCACCAGTTAACTTAATTTAAATTTACAAGACCTATAGACTAATTCAAGACCTATAGACTAATACAAAACCTATAGACTGATACAAGACCTATAGACTAATTCAAAACCTATAGACTAATACAAGACCTATAGACTAATACAAGACCTATAGACTAATACAGGACCTATAGACTAATACAGGACCTATAGACTAATACAGGACCTATAGACTAATACAAGACCTATAGACTAATACAGGACCTATAGACTAATACAGGACCTATAGACTAATACAGGACCTATAGACTAATACAAGACCTATAGACTAATACAGGACCTATAGACTGATACAGGACCTATAGACTGATACAGGACCTATAGACTGATACAAGACCTATAGACTAATACAGGACCTATAGACTGATACAAGACCTATAGACTAATACAATACCTATAGACTAATACAAGACCTATAGACTGATACAGGACCTATAGACTAATACAGGACCTATAGACTAATACAAGACCTATAGACTGATACAAGACCTATAGACTGATACAAGACCTATAGACTAATACAGGACCTATAGACTAATACAAGACCTATAGACTAATACAGGACTTATAGACTAATACAAAACCTATAGACTAATGCAGGACCTATAGACTAATACAAGACCTATAGACTAATACAAGAGCTATAGACTAATACAAGACCTATAGACTGATACAAGACCTATAGACTGATACAAGACCTATAGACTAATACAGGACCTATAGACTAATACAAGACCTATAGACTAATACAGGACCTATATACTGATACAGGACCTATAGACTGAAACAGGACCTATAGACTGATACAAGACCTATAGAATAATACAGGACCTATAGACTGATACAAAACCTATAGACTAATACAATACCTATAGACTAATACAAGACCTATAGACTGATACAGGACCTATAGACTAATACAGGACCTATAGACTAATACAGGACCTATAGACTAATACAAGACCTATAGACTAATACAGGACTTATAGACTAATACAAGACCTATAGACTAATATAATACAAGACCTATAGACTAATACAAGACCTATAGACTAATACAAGACCTATAGACTAATACAGGACCTATAGACTAATACAGGACCTATAGACTAATACAGGACCAATAGACTAATACAAGACCTATAGACTGATACAAGACCTATAGACTGATACAGGACCTATAGACTGATACAAGACCTATAGACTAATACAGGACCTATAGACTAATACAGGACCTATAGACTAATACAAGACCTATAGACTAATACAAGACCTATAGACTGATACAGGATCTATAGACTGATACAAGACCTATAAGACTGATAAAGGACCTATAGACTGATACAGGGCCTATAGACTGATACAAGACCTACAGACTAATACAGGACCTATAGACTAATACAGGACCTATAGACTAATACAAGACCTATAGACTGATACAAGACCTATAGACTGATACAGGACCTATAGACTGATACAAGACCTATAGACTAATACAAGACCTATAGACTGATACAGGACCTATAGACTAATACAAGACCTATAGACTAATACAGGACCTATAGACTAATACAGGACCTATAGACTAATACAAGACCTATAGACTGATACAAGACCTATAGACTGATACAGGACCTATAGACTGATACAAGACCTATAGACTAATACAAGACCTATAGACTGTTACAAGACCTATAGACTAATACAGGACCTATAGACTGTTACAAGACCTATAGACTAATACAGGACCTATAGACTAATACAAGACCTATAGACTAATACAAGACCTATAGACTAATACAGGATCTATAGACTGATACAAGACCTATAGACTAATACAGGACCTATAGACTAATACAAGACCTATAGACTAATACAAGACCTATAGACTAATACAGGACCTATAGACTAATACAAGACCTATAGACTAATACAAGACCTATAGACTAATACAGGATCTATAGACTGATACAAGACCTATAGACTAATACAGGATCTATAGACTGATACAAGACCTATAAGACTGATACACAGTCAAATCAACATAGAGGAAACACTGGGTTTTGTGTATCTTTGACATTCGAGCAGATTCTTACTCAGTGAGCTCCCTGATGGAAGTCTCTTCGTCGGTGGTGGTGCGGAAGTAGGTCCCCTGTTTTTCACTCCACCACCAGCCCACCACAACTCCTTCGTTGAAGCCAGCCTCCAGGAGCTTACTCTCGCCCCCGACTGGCGTGGAGAGGAACTGCAGTCGGTCTCGGGGGTACAGGAGGATGGCGAAGGACGACAACTCCATGGAGGCCACGACCAGCTGGAAAGTGTTTCTCTGAAAGTACAAAACAATACGTTGCTGCCATACCTGCAAACTCAGAAGGGCTGAAAAAGAGAGACACATCTCTAGCGCTCTAGTGTTGTTTTTCAGACAACAGCAGCTACAGTCTGGGGTTATAATCCTCTCCAGTGAAATACAGACACACTTTTACACCGTTTAGCTGTCAGCATTTTAACCGTGTTTACTCCAGCTGCTAGCTAACAGTAGGTTAACGTTACCTGCTGCCAAGTGTAGTGTTAACTAGCTAACGGTAGGCTAACGTTACCTGCTGCCAAGTGTAGTGTTAACTAGCTAACAGTAGGCTAACGTTACCTGCTGCCAAGTGTAGTGTTAACTAGCGAACAGTAGGCTAACGTTACCTGCTGCCAAGTGTAGTATTAACTAGCTAACGGTAGGCTAATGTTACCTGCTGCCAAGTGTAGTGTTAACTAGCTAACGGTAGGCTAATGTTACCTGCTGCCAAGTGTAGTGTTAACTAGCGAACAGTAGGCTAACGTTACCTGCTGCCAAGTGTAGTGTTAACTAGCGAACAGTAGGCTAACGTTACCTGCTGCCAAGTGTAGTGTTAACTAGCTAACGGTAGGCTAACGTTACCTGCTGCCAAGTGTAGTGTTAACTAGCGAACAGTAGGCTAACGTTACCTGCTGCCAAGTGTAGTGTTAACTAGCTAACGGTAGGCTAATGTTACCTGCTGCCAAGTGTAGTGTTAACTAGCTAACGGTAGGCTAACGTTACCTGCTGCCAAGTGTAGTGTTAACTAGCGTTCTGTGCGGCACGCTAGGCATTTCTTTAAACCAATCACAATCAAAAAACGTTAAAGGTAATTTTTTGTATGACTTGACTCGTGGCTTGCTTGACTTGTAGCAGGGACTCAACTTGACTTGCTTCATTCTCACCACAGTGACTTGAGACTGACTTGTGACTTGCACATATGTGACTAACTCCCACCTCGGGTGCGTAGTTCAGATACGGTATAAGGGGACCACTAAGGTCTATATAAAAGAGACTTCAGATACAGTATTAGGGGACCACTAAGGTCTATATAAAAGAGACTTCAGATACAGTATTAGGGGACCACTAAGGCCTATATAAAAGAGACTTCAGATACAGTATTAGGGGACCACTAAGGTCTATATAAAAGAGACTTCAGATACAGTATTAGGGGACCACTAAGGTCTATATAAAAAGAGACTTCAGATACAGTATTAGGGGACCACTAAGGTCTATATAAAAGAGACTTCAGATACAGTATTAGGGGACCACTAAGGCCTATATAAAAGAGACTTCAGATACAGTATTAGGGGGACCACTAAGGTCTATATAAAAGAGACTTCAGATACAGTATTAGGGGACCACTAAGGCCTATATAAAAGAGACTTCAGATACAGTATTAGGGGGACCACTAAGGCCTATATAAAAAGAGACTTCAGATACAGTATTAGGGGACCACTAAGGTCTATATAAAAGAGACTTCAGATACAGTATTAGGGGACCACTAAGGTCTATATAAAAGAGACTTCAGATACAGTATTAGGGGACCACTAAGGTCTATATAAAAGAGACTTCAGATACAGTATTAGGGGACCACTAAGGCTTATATAAAAGCATCTAAAGAGCACCATGTCATGGGACTTTTAAATATTTAAGTTAATTTGCAAATGTGTGCCAAGCATGTACAGCTATCTTTAATTTCAATGTTCGGGCGGTTTCTTATTCCTCTCCCACCTTGTGCATTTTATTATTCTCTCATTGTTTATTTCTTCTTCTTTATTTTCATACGCACAAATAAACAATACAAGTCCACGTCTCCGACCCTTCGCACCTTAGTGTCCAGTCCGTCTCCTCGTCCGGGCGTCCCCCGGGCGGCCACGTTCTCCCAGGTGACGACGAGGACTCCGGCGGGCTGCTCCACGTCGTCTCTGGGGAACGCTCGCCTGACGTGTTCGGCGGGTTCGATTCCGCGCCCGGGGCTGCTGTCCCACCTGAAGTGGACCCTCCCCCGTCCGTCGCTGTCGTCCAGGTCGCCCAGCAGAGCGGCGATCATCTTGAAACTGGCGGGCATCTTCCCGAGGTACTGCTCCTCGGACGGAGGCTCGACCACGGACACAAATCCATTTGTGTTTATCTGGAACAAAAGACGGAAGGGGTTTACGGTGCGTTCTTTTTAGTCCACCGAAGTCGATCTACGAGGTCGTTTTCCGGAGTTACGAACCGGAAGTTGCAAAAAGAACGCCCCCCGAGGTCGTATATATATAGTACAGGCCAAAAGTTTGGACACACCCTCTCATTCAATGCGTTTCCTTTTTATTTTCATGACTATTTACATTGTAGATTCTCACTGAAGGCATCAAAACTATGAATGAACACATATGGAATTATGTACTTAACAAAAAAGTGTGAAATAACTGAAGACATGTCTTATATTTTAGATTCTTCAAAGTAGCCACCCTTTGGTTTTTTTTGATAACTCTGCAAACCCTTGGTGTTCTCTCAATGAGCTTCATGAGGTAGTCACCTGAAATGGTTTTACCTTCACAGGTGTGCTTTGTCAGGGTTCATTAGTGGAATTATTTCCCTTATTAATAAAAAAGCAAAGGGTGGCTACTTTGAAGAATCTAAAATATAAGACATGTTTTCAGTTATTTCACACTTATTTGTTAAATACATAATTCCATATGTGTTCATTCATAGTTTTGATGCCTTCAGTGAGAATCTACAACGTAAATAGTCATGAAAATAAAAAGGAAACTCATTGAATGAGAAGGTGTGTCCAAACTTTTGGCCTGTACTGTATATACAGCTAGGGGAGACCGTGATAAGCCCTATTTCAACAAACGGTGGCGTATCCCTTTAAAGAGTAAGATCCTTTTTGTCTAACATGAAAAAGCCCCAAAACTAGACAGAGTCAAACAACCTCACGAGACTCTCTCTCTCTCTCTCCTGTCTGACAGGGAACAGTTAAACCTCTCCTACGTCTCTGCTCGCTTTGTCAGCCCACAGGAATTCCACACAATAACTTCCCATTCGCTGCGAAGAAAAGGATCTTTTTAACCTCATTAACTCAAAGCCGCCTCGCACTGAACACCAACAGCCTCGCTTTATGTCTCTAGGACGGCTCTGAGGATTCAGGCTACATCACCACCTCCATCCCCCAGATTCTCCACGTTAAATTCAAGACTTTTTAACACCACGTCACCACACCAATCAGGAGGAGAAGCCTCGGCGTCAGTGTCGGCGTTGCCAAAAGGTCTCCATTTGCAACCGTTGAAACACCAGAGCAGGGGGAATGAGAGGGGGGAAACGCCAGAGCAGGGGGAATGAGAGGAGGAAACACCAAAGCAGGGGGAATGAGAGGTGGAAACGCCAAAGCAGGGGGAATGAGAGGGGAGAAACACCAGAGCAGGGGGAATGAGAGGGAGAAACACCAGAGAAGGGGGAATGAGAGGGAGAAACACCAGAGCAGGGGGGAATGAGAGGGGAAACGTAGCAGAAGATATTCCCTATTTATTTATTTTTGTATATTTTTTGGGCACGTTAGGCCTTAATTTGTGACAGGACAGCTTAGACATGAAAGGAGAGACAGAGGGGGGAATGACATGCAGCAAAGGGCCGCAAGTCGGAATCGAACCCGCGGCTGTTGCGTCGAGGACCGAGCCTACCAGGTGAGCTACCCGGGCGCCCAAGGTGTTCCTTTTTAAACCAAAACCTAGCGATGTAAACGTAGCCCTATAGAGTCCTAACACGAACAAGTGAATACGTAAGGGATAATGTAGAGCGAGGCGAATACAACCCCGACAGGGTGATCAGGACTTGAATCAGCCTGAAGGGGTTGTATTCGCTATAACAACCGCCTCGCTCTACATTATCCCACTTATTACCTGGCTACTTACCAAATAAGTATGACTGACTAATGACTTGACAAAATATTGATTTAAATGGGAGTTTATTGATTTAAATATGATTGTATTGCTTCCACTAGAGAAAATAGTCCGTTCCGTCTCTACGGTTGGAATCCTGCGTCCATAGCAACGTAAAAACTCTGTAATGCAATCCTTCTATTAGCTACTCAACACCACCTTACGGGCTGTGGTAGTAGCCGTATATTTTATGGGATGCTGCCGTGGTGGACAGATGACCCAGCTGCTGTTTTAATCACTGCAGGAATTGAACCAACATTAGCTGAAGCGTTGTAGTGAGCTAGCGGGCTAACTAGCGGGCTAGCTAGCGGGCTATCGGCTGCTATAATTTACATTAAACTGAACATTTCTGTTGACGGTGAAGTGAGACACGGTGAATGGCTTCTTTGGGAATATTTATGTGGACGTTTATGTCCTCATTCATCTCGTTTCCTTTTTGCAGAGCCGCTGCATGTTGACACACCTGTAAGTTAACGTTAAACAAGTTGCAATGTAAGCTAACTAATTAGCGTTGTTGTCCCTACGGCTGTTACTGCGTAGCTAGCGATCATAGACGGATTAGAAAGATACTAGCGATAGACGCTCATCAGATCTGCTGTCATTGCTTGAATTGGAGGACAGAAGTTGCTCCACGTTTCCCCACTTTTTGCCACAGCTGATAGGCTAAATTATCCGGACTTCTTTCAGCGGATTGATTGATAACTGTCCTCCAGAGTGAGCGTCCATGGCAACGCTCTGCTTTTGCATGGCAACGATGTGTTATCCTTAGCAACGGTCTGTTATCAAGAAATAACAGACCGTTCTACATTAGAATTCAACCAAGCCATGTAATAAACGTTTCTAACCACCTGTAGTTAGATTACCCTAGGGCTGTGCTCGACTAACACTCATTCAACTGTACCGACTAATCCATTACTTGATTTAATCGATAGATCTGTAAATCTGAGTTTCTCCACAAAGAGTCGTGCTAAAAGCACCACTTTAATTCTTGTGTTTACCAGAGATGTGCTCGTACGTTTCTTGAAAATAAGTCATTCAGCATGAAAACAGCATCAGACATGACTAATGGACTAAAGAGATCTAAGTTGATTAAGACCAAAACCACCGATTAGTCCACTGATCCACTAAGAGGGAGCAGCCCTAGATTACACGGAGCGCAAACAATCGTGGACTTTAGGGACACGTTAGGGTTTTGCTCGATTATTGAAAAAAAAAACTTTTTTCAGTCAATACTGAAATCACGATAATTTGACGCGATTGCTCGTTGACTTCTGCTAAGATGTTGCAATTATTAACCTGTTAACATCCACCTCTTTTGCCTGATTTTCGCCTATTTCTCGATCCCAAAGGAAAAAGCTTATAACAGAAGAACTGCAAGGCCAAAAATCATGTATGAGGCTTCATTTGAAACCTAACTTCTTCTACTTTATGGACATGTGCTTAATGAGCATGTGATTAAAACACAACATACACTACAGCAATTCAAACATGGTTCAAAATAGCTATTTTGGTCCCATCTAAAAAAACTTAATTTTTGAAAAAAACCTAAAACTAAAACATACTTTTTGCCACACTATGCAGGACACAACACATACCTTATATAAATAAGCCAGGAATGGACGAGGATTGAGTGTTTAGGACAGCGTATAGGTATGGAAGAGTCATCATTTATTTTAATTTTTTATTTTTTTCCCCAATAGCATGAGCACTAAGATCCGTAATAATGCTTTGGTGCTTATGATGTCAGTAAAATGAACTGAATGATTGAATTGCAGAGAATTTTACCAATCAAATGATGTACAGCATGTCCATATTGACAAAAGTTTTGGACTTTTGTGGTTAAATACTATTATGTAACATGTCAGAACACGTCCGTGTTAACAGGTTAAAAAAAAACAGCGGAAAAAGTTAAATGAATCAACAGTAAAAAAAATACACATACAGCTGTGAAATTTGCCTCAATACTTGTCCTATTTTAACTTTATTTTTTCATTCGGAACACACGAGAGAGAAAATAAGAGTTTTACTTTGCAAAACGTAACAAGCTAAATAATTGTGTTTCTCGATTATTTCTGTTTTTTTTGCGATAATAATAGTTGGAAATTCAGCAGTTAATCAGTCCTTCCAGAAAAATGCTGAGTTTTTTTGTGATTGTTGTGCGGGCAAAAATCCTCGATTATGCGTCACGTTTTCTTAAAAAATGTGATGGAATATGTGGGATATTTATGCAATGTTATACGATGAAATTGCAGGAACTTGCAAAAACTGGTGTTTGATGACAACTTTCTGCTAACATATATTCAAGGGGGGGTTAAGCTTCGCTTCAGAACTCGATACTCCTATGGCGCCATTTTGTTGCTACCTGGCCATCACCTCCCGTTAGCATCCCATTGACTCCCATTCATTCTGACGTCACTTTGACAGCGAATAACTTTACATCTGAAGCGTTTAAAGACTCTATTTGTCCGTTGTTTATTTCTAAAGAAACACGACAATGTATAAAAGGCTCCATTACCTTGTACCTCACGTTATGGCTCCGTAGCAGACGCTTTTATAACAATAGGCTAACGATTGGGTCATAACCACGAGACTTACTGTCACACAGTAGAGGAATTACCGTATAGTACAGGAGAAGCTCACAGGCAGTTTGGACTTCCATTAGCTGTTTAGGTTTAATTACTAGTGTTAACTAGCATGTTAGTGATCAGTAATTACTAATGTTAACTAGCATGTTAGTGATTAGGGGTGGTACGGTTCACAAAACCCACGGTTCGGTTCGTATCACGGTTTTAGGGTCACGGTTTTCGGTTCAGTACGGTTCTTATTTTTTCTTTATCACTCCAGAATATACTTCAGCATATAGCTAAAATTAGCATATTGAATTCATGTTGCACAAAACGTGCACACAGTGGCAGTTCTATATTGTTTTATTTCATCATAGGTAACGTGAAATCCAAAATGTTCCCACACACCAGACTATAAACGACGCTGGCGCATCCTCCAGCTCTGGGCAGCCTCTCTCCCACTTGACATTTCTGCAGGTGACGTGACGTGACCTGCAGCGGGCGGCACCCCACTCGGCTCGGTGTCTCTCCAAATCTGACGAAAATCTTTTAAACTGACCTTTGTCGATCTGAAATGAAGACAGATTCTGCAACTGCGCGGCCTATTTCTCGCTTAAAATGTTTTCAAAAACACGTTTCGGTGAACTATTTTAGTACAATATGAGATCGTATTCTGAACGAGCCGCCATGACAGTCTCATTTGATATTAGGGACCAGCCAGACCCATGTGACGCAATCGTCCAATCAGCTGCCATGGGTTGCGTTTGTCACGCCCATCCCGCTCGTCATTTCCAGTAAGTGTTTTAACATAGGTGTATAAAGTGGGCACTACGGCAGTAAGAGGTTAGTGACCATTAACAGTGTACTGACGAACCGTGCGGTACACACACGCTCCGAACCGAGACTAGCGAACCGAGCGGTTCGGGTGTTTTTTCATGAACCGTACCACCCCTATTAGTGATCAGTAATTGCTAATGTTAACTAGCATGTTAGTGATCAATAATTAGCCTGTGTCTATATCTCCTTACATATACCTACGCTCTCCGCATCTGTAAGATTGGGAATGATTGTGATTTCTCTTGGCACAGCTACCAGAAGACTTCACACTTTCAGGTGTGTGCAAACTTTTGGCCTGTACTGTATGTCAATGCAAAAAACCTGCGCGCAATAAACAAGAAGTAGAGGTAAACATGGCGAGACGCAGCTAGGGCTGCAACGATTCTTCGAATAACTCGAATAATTCGATTACAAAAAATCCTCGAAGCAAAATTCTTTGCCTCGAAGCTTCGTCAAATCAATGT
>CM046788.1:41310894-41313394 GCA_025617405.1 Perca schrenkii
TACTGAGCATGTAGTCTTACCTAGCTACTGAGCATGTAGTCTTACCTAGCTACTGAGCATGTAGTCTTACCTAGCTACTGATCATGTAGTCTTACCTAGCTACTGAACATGTAGTCTTACCTAGCTACTGAGCATGTAGTCTTACCTAGCTACTGAGCATGTAGTCCTTACCTAGCTACTGAGCATGTAGTCTTACCTAGCTACTGATCATGTAGTCTTACCTAGCTACTGAACATGTAGTCCTTACCTAGCTACTGAACATGTAGTCTTACCTAGCTACTGAACATGTAGTCCTTACCTAGCTACTGAGTATGTAGTCTTACCTAGCTACTGAACATGTGCGACTGCCAACAAAGATGTTACAGCAGTGAGACGTCTCACTCTGTAGCTAAAACAGAGAGCTCAACACACAGGGTGAAAAGAGGAGCTGCAGCAATGTGCAGTACAACAACAATATGGTGTTTTTTGATAATTAAACCACGTAAACCTATTCTGGTACAACCTCTAAAATACAATTATGAACCTGAAAATGAGCAGAATATGGGACCTTTAAGCTGATTAACGTCAACACGTCTGCTCAGGGTCAAACTGCAGCGGGACGTCCCGGTAACTGTCCTCCGGTACGCCCTTCAAATCCATCCCAACGGCAGTGAGAGCTGAAAGAGTTCCTACTACTACTGACGCACGCTTACAACCACGGGACAACGTACCGTGTTAATAGGAAGGAACTTTCTTAACTGGTGTTAACTGGTCCATGTTCAGATTTTTAAATTAAATGTCCGTTATAAAGGTACAGAGGATACATACGTAGGTGTAATATACCCCACCAGTAATCAAAACTGGGCTTTTTCAAACGTTTAGTTCCTCTTCAATGGCTTTTGCTGCTTTTTTTTAAACTTTTGTTGCTATTTTACAATGTTTTTGTCGCCCTTTTCAAGGTTTATTTGGACTTTTTTTTGTGATTGAACTTTTATTTTCAGACACATACACACACACACACACAGACACACACACACACACACACACAGACACACACACACACACACACACACACACACACAGACACACACACACACACACACACACAGACACACACGCACAGACACACACACACACACACACACACACACACACACACACACACACACACACACACACACACACACAGACACACACACACACACACACACACAGACACACGCACAGACACACACACACACGCACAGACACACACACATACACAGACACGTACACGCACACACAGAGACACACACACACACAGAAACACACAGAAACAGACACACACATACACAGACACACACACACACACAGACACACACACACACACACAGACACACACAGACACACACACACATACACACACACACACACACACACATACACACATACACGGCGGCGCTGTTTCTGCTACAGAAATTCACCAAAAAACGGAGAAGAAGAGCATAGTCACTTCACTTCCTGTTCACTTCCTATCATAATACGACTAGCTAGATTATCATTTTCTCTTAATACATCCGTGGACTATATTAACTTTTACCACGGCTCATTTTATGAAGGCCGCCGCAAGAAAATGGGTCTTTGTTTACGTTGTATAATGTGCTGTTGGATTGCTTTTTATTTTGCATGATTGCAGCACGCTAGCAGCGAGCTAACGTCAGCGCGCTAACGTTCGCTAGCTCTAACATCGGCAGTCAAACAAACATCAATGATCCATGAATGATGTCTTTTTAATAATCTATAAGTTTTTCTTGCAGTAGCCTTTCTACAATAAGCCGTGGTAAAAGTTACTATAATCCGTTCAGGGAGTTGATAAGCAGACAGATTAGCTAGCTAGCTAGTTACTTCCACTTTATAAACTCGCTGCTGGAGCGGTCAGCTACTTCAGCGATGTTTAACGTTGGCTACATAACGTTAGCAATATATCTTGTGTAGAATCCAGAGGGAAGGGTCAGGGAGCAGAGACACAGTATTTAGATGAAGTGAGCTGGTGTAACCATGGAGATGGGACACGCTCGCTTGTGTGCGTCAGCGGCCGTGGGTAAGAGAGGGTGTAAAAGAGGGGTGTGGCGATGACATCATCGATACGGATCCGTATTCACCATCCATACGAAGCCAAACGAGAGTCGTTTTCGGATTTTTTCACCCTGAGACCAGGTTTCAAAAAAGTGCGTTTTCAGGATTCGTCTGGACGGTCGGCCCAAACGATGCAAAACATGTGCGTTTGCACAAAAAACGTTTCCGTGTGGACGGCCCCTAAATCCCAACGCCATATTATGATGTGCTGTATGGACATGGTGGGTTCAATGCCCAGCGTCCATGTTCCCCCCCCACCCCCACGACACTAATCCTACCAAACTGGCTAAAACTTTGGCAAAGAAAGTCAAGAAAAAAGGTCAAAAAGCAACAAAATGACAGAAGTTCAGCGCGTTGGAAACATGTTTAGTAATGTATAGATGACCCAATCTGGATTAGGTGTCAC
>CM046788.1:41318394-41338394 GCA_025617405.1 Perca schrenkii
TAGTGGAATTATTTCCCTTATTAATAAAAAAGCAAAGGGTGGCTACTTTGAAGAATCTAAAATATAAGACATGTTTTCAGTTATTTCACACTTTTTTGTTAAGTACATAATTCCATATGTGTTCATTCATAGTTTTGATGCCTTCAGTGAGAATCTACAATGTAAATAGTCATTAAAATAAAAAGGAAACGCATTGAATGAGAAGGTGTGTCCAAACTTTTGGCCTGTACTGTATTATGGGACTTTTTTTGCAACGAAAATGCGGGGATTATGAAATCATGCAAGCACCGCATATTTTGTGCAGAAATCGGCAATTTATGAGGCGAAAGTGCCCCCCCCCCTCTTATAAATATGTGGACTTTGGCTGATTATGCGCTGAATTATGCGATCGCATAATCACGTTTTTCTGGAGGGACTGACTTTGAGTCAGACTGAAGGAGAACCTGAGGGTTCAGCGGGTTCAACGAAATAAAGTTCCCTGAATCCTCCCGGGACTTTACAACATTTATGTTCTGTCGGGATGCATTAAGTCCTGGCAGACGCAGCAGAAATGCACTCTGGGAGATTTATTCAGCAAAACTGTGCTACAAACTTACAAACTATATAACTTCCAAATCTAGGCCTACATCCCTTTTATTATTCTTCTGTAGCAAGGTGTAACCGAGAGATCTCCAACTACCTGCTGAGGTCCCGGGACATGTCTGCAAGTATTTAAAAAAAAATGATATAAGTCTTGAAAAAACTTTTGACAAAAATCTCAAAAATAAGCAACAAAAACCCTAGCTAGGAACGTTAGCCCCTGCAGACTTGAGCGGTAAACCCCCAAAAATGTATAAACAGCTGTCTCTCTGGTAGGTTGGTTTTACATCAGTCCCATTATAATGTTAAATATTCATTTTAATCATCTTTCTTGTGGGTAAAAAGTGCGTTTCAGGTCCATTTATGTTAATTTGTAGGCCAGAAATAGGCCATAATGTTGCTGAAGCTGTTTTCATTTCAGATCGACGAAGGTCAGTTTAAAAGATTTTGAGAGGCGGCAAGCCGAGCCTACATACAGGAAAGAGCGCTGGAAAATGTGTTGCGTTCGAGACTTCAGATACAGTATTAGGGGACCAATAAGGTCTATATAAAAGAGACTTCAGATACAGTATTAGGGGACCACTAAGGTCTATATAAAAGAGACTTCAGATACAGTATTAGGGGACCCACTAAGGTCTATATAAAAGAGACTTCAGATACAGTATTAGGGGGACCCACTAAGGTCTATATAAAAGAGACTTCAGATACAGTATTAGGGGACCACTAAGGTCTATATAAAAGAGACTTCAGATACAGTATTAGAGGACCACTAAGGTCTATATAAAAGAGACTTCAGATACAGTATTAGGGGACCACTAAGGTCTATATAAAAGAGACTTCAGATACAGTATTAGGGGACCACTAAGGTCTATATAAAAGAGACTTCAGATACAGTATTAGTGGACCACTAAGGTCTATATAAAAGAGACTTCAGATACAGTATTAGGGGACCACTAAGGTCTATATAAAAGAGACTTCAGATACAGTATTAGGGGACCACTAAGGTCTATATAAAAGAGACTTCAGATACAGTATTAGAGGGACCACTAAGGTCTATATAAAAGAGACTTCAGATACAGTATTAGGGGACCACTAAGGTCTATATAAAAGAGACTTCAGATACAGTATTAGGGGACCACTAAGGTCTATATAAAAGAGACTTCAGATACAGTATTAGGGGACCACTAAGGTCTATATAAAAGAGACTTCAGATACAGTATTAGGGGACCACTAAGGTCTATATAAAAGAGACTTCAGATACAGTATTAGTGGGACCACTAAGGTCTATATAAAAGAGACTTCAGATACAGTATTAGGGGACCACTAAGGTCTATATAAAAGAGACTTCAGATTTCAGACTGAGAGGGAATAATATGAAGAAGCAGAGCGAGCTGCACAGCGTCAGCTATTATCTAACAACCTGTTATGTAAAAGAGAGAGAGGGAGAGAGGGAGAGAGAGAGGGAGACAGAAAGGGGAGAGAGAGAGAGGGAGAGAGAGAGGGAGAGAGAATCATATGCAATTGCAACATCAGTTAAAGTAATCGCACAATTAGATATGTTTCTCATATCGTGCAGCTCTCGTATCGTCATTTAAATATATATATATATATATATATATATATATATATATATACAGTATCTCACAAAAGTGAGTACACCCCTCACATTTCAGTAAATATTTCATTATATCTTTTAAAGGGACAACACTGAAGAACTGACACTTTGCTACAATGAAGTGTCAAGCTTGTATAACAGTGTAAATGTGCTGTCCCCTCAAAATAACTCAACATACAGCCATTAATGGTTAATCAGTCAGTCCACCCCTATGTTAAATTCCCATGGAGGAAGGCAGACTTTTATTTTGAAAGGGCAGTTATTTCATGGATCCAGGATACTATGCATCCTGATAAAGTTCCCTAGCCCCCCCCACATCATCACATACCCTTCACCATACCCCCCACATCATCACATACCCTTCACCATACCCCCCACATCATCACATACCCTTCACCATACCCCCCACATCATCACATACAAGAGGACCATGTAATGGGACCTTTAACATGTTCTGGGACCCCAGACATCTCTTTAAAGCAGATGGACTCTTCCTCAACAAGCCAGGAGTAAAGCTGTTCACCTCGAGCCTACTTTACTTTCTGCGCCACACATCTGCTCCCTCCGCCAAGGACACGAGACGAAAACACATCGAAACAAGAGGAAGACATAACATAACAAAGCGCGGCAGTGATCCACCACAGCAGAGATTTGACCATGGGAGATACGAGAAATCTCAACTATCGCCCCTCTTCACCCATCCTAACACTCTCTCCACTCACCCTTTCCCCTACTTCCCCCTGACTCATGTTGGAGTTCAGTGGCAGGATGAGGCCCCCCCAGGCACCTCTGCCAGGTTGGCAGCAAATTCCCTCTCCCCAGACTGATAAGGATGCTTGTGTACAAAATTAAACAAGCTTTAACTGATATGTGCTGGGTCCAGGCTGCACGCCTAGTAGCACTCATGACTCTTTCCAGGACAAGCCCGAGTCCTGTGCATTAAATTCTTCCTCAATTTATTTTGTGAATCCGCTAAGTAAGCACTTAAAGGTCCCATGACATGATGCTCTTTGGATGCTTTTATATAGGCCAGGGGTCATCAACTACATTTTTTTCAAGGGCCAGAATTTTTCTAAGCAGACACTCTGGGGGCCGGACTTTCAAATAAAATGAATTTATACCTATAACGCCTATTCTTGTTCGAAATTTTCACTTTCTTACTGAATTAATGCTTCTTTTTTTTTTTTTTTTTACATGTATTAGTGTGAGCAAACTCCTAAAAAAACATGGAAACTCCATAATGATAACTGGCTCTTTAACTAGAAAATGATCTCAGACTAGGAGGCAGTTCACTGAGGAGTGATGGTTAAAGTCTGTGATTATGGAAACATTATTGTAGTATGCAGCATCCTGATTGGTGGAAAATGCTTGCAGAAAGAAACAACAGGTAAACATGTCACTGTCAAAGACGCTGAAGGGAAAAGTTGACTATGCACTCATCATGTAAGCCTCATTTGCAATGAAAGATGCTGTTGCAAAATAATACAACCAGAATCATCATCAATAATGAAGAACTTGAACTTAACGATCGCGTCATTCACGTGCTGTTTTAGTCTTATAATACCTCCATAGATTTACCGCTCTAGCGGAGAGTTTGGTTTGTTCAGCCAGCAGTGAGGTTTACAAGAATTTGTCCAAATTTCCAGATTCCCGGCAACCTAAGATAAACAGTTAGACTACCAACCGACAGCTTTTGTTTTAGTTTGTTTGTAAAAATTCGCTATTTGCAGAGTAGAGCTGTGTTTGCGTAAAACAGCGCGGTGGACTGAGCAGATTGAAATATTTTATTTATTTTTTATTTATTGCTTTTATTATGAACATGTAAATACAATACAACATCCAAAGAAAATAGTAATGTAAAAAAAGAACAGTTAAAAAAAAATAAAACTCCATAATTTCTTGTACTTAAAGACCTATTTACACATTCAAAAATGAGTAGGAAGAAGTAGAACTTATGTACTCCTACCCCTTCATACCATTTCTTTCCTAATAAATGTGTTATACTTATAATATAATATAATAAATGTTATAATAATAAATCAACAGAGATAAAAAAAATTGTAATTAATGGAAATTTATATGTTTACCTATAAACAATAATTATACATATACTACAATGTAAGCCCAGATATTAATTAATTGCACTGTTGTTATCTGTACCTCTGGAATATAGTTTCTTTGAACATCTTTTTAAATTGGATCGCTTTCTACATGTTTATGCCGGTCTACACAGGTGAGTGCATAGATAAGCATTGACTTCTTACTCACAAAGGTTTTATTGTAGCCTATTTACAGAAAAGAGACTAGCGTGAGTTCATCTGCCCCAGCAGCCGTCAGTCAAGTGCTGCGTGTTTTAACGCACACACATCCCGGCTCAGCTGTGTGTGTGTGGAACTCAGGCATGGGACAGAATCCCAGCATGTGAATAGAGATGCAAATACAGGGGGCTGGGTTTTTGCTCTAAATGCTTGAAATGATAAATAACAGAATGCAGTTTTCCTCTTTACATTTTGTGAATTCATGATTATTCTGCGGGCCAGACTAAAAGCTTTGGTGGGCCGGATGTGGCCCGTGGGCCACCAGTTGATGTTCACTGATATAGACCTTAGTGGTCCCCTAATACTGTATCTGAAGTCTCTTTTATATAGACCTTAGTGGTCCTCTAATACTGTATCTGAAGTCTCTTTTATATAGACCTTAGTGGTCCTCTAATACTGTATCTGAAGTCCCTTTTATATAGACCTTAGTTGTCCCCTAATACTGTATCTGAAGTCTCTTTTATATAGACCTTAGTGGTCCCCTAATACTGTATCTGAAGTCTCTTTTATATAGACCTTAGTGGTCCCCCTAATACTGTATCTGAAGTCTCTTTTATATAGACCTTAGTGGTCCCCTAATACTGTATCTGAAGTCTCTTTTATATAGACCTTAGTGGTCCCTCTAATACTGTATCTGAAGTCTCTTTTATATAGACCTTAGTGGTCCTCTAATACTGTATCTGAAGTCTCTTTTATATAGACCTTAGTGGTCCTCTAATACTGTATCTGAAGTCTCTTTTATATAGACCTTAGTTGTCCCCTAATACTGTATCTGAAGTCTCTTTTATATAGACCTTAGTGGTCTCCTAATACTGTATCTGAAGTCTCTTTTATATAGGCTTATAGACCATAGCCAGGCTGGGGGAACTCATATTAATGTTAAAAAACCTCATAAAGTGGAATTTTCATGCCATGGGACCTTTAACTGCAAATGCAAATTTTGCATCCACTCGTCGTCAGCCACAGCCCGTCCCAAAAAACGAGACGGATAATTCTTTTAACACGCTAACACTAGCCTTCCTAAATGTCAGGTCTTTGGCAGGAAAATCATTTTTAATCAGTGATTTTATTAATAAGCACAATCTTGATTTTATGTTTTTAACTGAAAACTGATTGGACCAGAATAACAGTGCTGCTGTTCTCATTGAGTTAGCCCCCCCTAACTTCAGTTGTATGAGTGAGAATAGAGTGAATAAGAAAGGAGGTGGAGTCGCCATTTTGTTTAATGACTCATTCAAATGTACGCAATTATCTTATGGAAACTTTGCTTCTTTTGAATATGTGGCTCTTCAGCTAAGATCCTCCCCTCAAGCTCTACTTCTAAATATCTACAGGCCACCTAAATACTGTGCAACCTTCTTCGATGACTTTACTGAACTGCTGTCTATGATCTGTATTAACTTTGACCGTGTAATTATTGCTGGTGATTTTAACATTCATGTTGACAACCCCCAGGACCGAGGGACCAAAGAACTGTGTTGTGTTTTTGAGAGCTATGGACTGACTCAGCATGTGACACAGCCCACACACAATAAGGGGCACACTCTGGACTTGATTATCTCAAAGGGTCTGAACATTTCCAAGGTTGTGGTGACTGATGTTGCTCTTTCTGATCATTCCTGTGTTTTCTTTA
The DNA here is from genome assembly GCA_025617405.1 of Perca schrenkii. Classification (NCBI taxonomy): domain Eukaryota; kingdom Metazoa; phylum Chordata; class Actinopteri; order Perciformes; family Percidae; genus Perca; species Perca schrenkii. The sequence goes on from CM046788.1 coordinate 41,324,540, forward strand.
ACGGCACAATCTCTGTGTCCCAAAAGTGCCCAAACAAAGAAAACGGTACATCACTGAAAACACCAGTGAATCATTCATTCAGCTTTTCTCCTCCACACCCACCCTCACTGGGGTCTCAGTCACTGAGCTTGTAGATCATTTCAATTGTAAAATTACAAATGTTATTGATGCCATTGCTCCTACTAAGGTCAGAGCTGTCTCTGGTAAGAAATGGAGAAATGTCATACTGAGAGTGTCAAAAAGCTGATGGCGAAAAACTAATCTCTAGGTCCATTATAACACCTATAAAGAGAGACTTCGTATTTATAATTTGGAACTAAGGAATGCAAGGCAGTCCTTCTCTGATATTATTGCTAAAAACAATAATAATTCACGTGCTTTGTTTGCTACTGTTGATAGGTTAACGAGCCCTCCAGTACCAGAAGCATCTGGACTTTTATCTACCAAGGCCTGCAATGAATTTGCCTCCTTCTTCAAAGACAAAATTCAGAAAATTAGACAAACAAGTCAGTGCCTCCGTATCTAGTACAGGATGTGTTGACACAGCGTCCAGGCAAAACAAATTCCAATATGACACAATTTCATACGATGATACAACAGCTGAAACCCTCCTCCTGTTGCCTTGATATTCTACCAACGGGTGTTTTCAAAAATGTTTCGAATTGTGTGGCTTCAGATCTTCTGCAGATTGTAAACACGTCTCTTCTTTCAGATATCGTCCCACAGGCCCTGAAAACTGCAGTCATCAAGCCACTCTTAAAATACAACAATCTAGACACGTCACTAACTATAGGCCGATATCAAACTTTCCATTTTCAAGTAAAATCATTGAAAAAACGGTTTCCTTTTCTTGTCACTGAACAACAGTTTTGATGCCTTCCAGTCAGGTTTTCGACCACAGCACTGAGACAGCTCTTGTTAAAGTCTTTAATGACATCCACTGAAACACAGATGGTGGCAAAATATCAGTCTTATGCTACGTTTCCACGTGGCTGGCTATTTTCAGAAACGGACATTTCAACCTCTCCGTTTTAAAAAATAACATTGTGCACAGCTGTCAGTTTTCAGAAAAGTGTTCGTTTACATGTACCAGTGTATATATATATATATATATATATATATATATATATATATGCCATTAATGCAGCCAAGAGCACGCCAGACCTGTAGGTGGCGGTGTAAACGAGAAGCTCAAGCCCACGTTAGCCAGTCAGAATCCTGAAAATAGCAACAACAGCAACAACTCACTTCTTCTCTCTCTCTCTCTCTCGGCTGCCCTAAACCTCCGTTTGTCTCAGTCTACGTGCAAAGGAAGATCTCAAAAATATCCACTCTGGCCGGAGTTTTTAGAGAGACTCGGTTTTCAGAGGAGAATTCTCCGTTTGTGTGTAAACGAAGGGCACAAACGAAGGGACATGTCTCCGGTTTTCAAAATAACCACGTACGTGTAAACAGTATTACTTGATCTCGGTGCTGCATTTGACACTGCCATGACATATTACTAGACCGATTGGAAAACTGGGTGGGTCTTTCTGGCTCAGTACTAAACTGGTTTGAATCCTACTTAAAGAATAGGGACTACTTTGTGTCTATAGGTAATTATACATATATGACGTGTGGAGTTCCCCAAGGCTCCGTTCTGGGTCCTCTTCTGTTTAACATCTACATGCTTCCACTGGCTCAGATTATGGAGAACAACAAAATAAGTCACCAAAAACTGACTAAGTGCATTGAACAAATTAACGAATGGATGTGCCAGAACTTTCTTAAAATTAAATGAAGAAAAAAACTTAACGATTAAAGTCAGCGCTCAGCTTCAAACAACAATGTTAAAAACAACAGACGAAGCCAGAAATCTTGGTGTAGTCATGGACTCAGACCTGAATTTCAACAGCCACATTAAGACAATTACAAAGTCAGCGTATTATCACATTAAGAATATATCAAGGGTTAAAGGACTCATGTCTCAGCAGGATTTGAAAAAAACTTGTCCATGCTTTTATCGTCATTAGACTTGACTACTGTAACGGTGTCTTTACAAATCTCCCTAAAAAATCAATCAGACAGCTGCAGCTGGAGTCTCTACGCTGGCTTCCTGTGCCTCAAAGAATTTATTTCAAAATACTCTTTCTGGTTTATTAATCCCCAAACAGTTTAGGGCCCAAATACATTTCTGACCTGCTACTAAACTATGACCCACCCAGACCTCTCAGGTGGTCTGGGACAGGTCTGCTACACTACGACCCACCCAAACCTCACAGGTGGTCTGGGACAGGTCTGCTACACTATGACCCACCCAGACCTCTCAGGTGGTCTGGGACAGGTCTGCTACACTACGACCCACCCAGACCTCTCAGGTGGTCTGGGACAGGTCTGCTACACTACGACCCACCCAGACCTCTCAGGTGGTCTGGGACAGGTCTGCTACACTATGACCCACCCAGACCTCTCAGGTCATCTGGGACAGGTCTACTTGTTGTCCCCAGAGTCAGAACTAAACAGGGGGAAGCAGCGTTCAGTTTTTATGCTCCACATATCTGGAACAAACTCCCAGAAACCTGCAGCTCCGCCCCAACTCTCAGTTCCTTTAAATCCAGGCTGAAGACTTTTCTTTCTGATGTTGCCTTTCTTTAAAGGTGCCCTGCCACACAAAACCATTTTTTGAAATACGTTATAGGTCCTTATGTATGTTTGTGTTATGTTGTGAATGTGAAAATGAACTGCCAACTCCTCTGTCAGCTCTAGCCACTGAACAGAAATAAGCAGAGAAATCAGACCAATCACAACAGCTGGTCAGTCTGACATCATACTGCCTGAGCTCATTACTATTCATTAGCTTGCCCAAGGAGTCCGACAGCCAGGCTCTCATTGGCTAGCAGTTAGCCAATCAGATTCACACAGCTTAGGTTGTTGAATATTAATGAGAATTGGCAGAAATCGAGCCGAGTCTTCCTGTAGGCTTTCTATACCACGCTAGAATGGCTTGAAACAAGGTAACCAAGGCATTTTATCCACAAAAAATGTCCATGGTAGAACTTCAGACATCACCACAAAGTCATGAAATTTGTGTGCAAGGGCTCCTTTGAATAATTGTTCATTTCTAAATTTCTTATACCGCCCTGTGACTGCATTGTGTGGGTTTAATAAGAAACAACCTTTGATATAAAAAGGGATTTTACGGTTTTACCGAAAGGGATTTGGCGAAAGGTTTTTCCAAGAAAGAAACTAAGACTTATAGTGCCGACTGTATTTTAAAATAAAAGTACTTTCTCCACGCCAAGATGGGTGGCAAGCAGAGTAAACCACACGTCCCAGAGGGACCAATAGTGGATATGATGACAAGGGGCAGGAATGTCTTAAATTGTTAAATTATAAGTCCTCTGGGAGGCCCGAGTTGGACTCGGTTAACTCAGTTGTATTTATTTTTTAATTGTTTTCTAACTGCTCTTTAATGTTTTATGTAAAGCACTTTGAATTGCCCTGTTGCTGAAAATGTGCTCTACAAATAAAGCTGGATTGTGTGTGTGTGTGTGTGTGTGTTTCTAGGTCTGTGTGTGTCTGTGTGTGTGTGTCTCTAGGTCTGTGTGTGTCTTAGTGTGTGTGTCTGTGTGTCTCTGTGTGTGTGTGTGTGTATGTGTATATGTGTCTGTGTGTGTGTGTGTTTGTCTATGTGTGTGTCTTTGTGTGTGTGTCTGTGTGTGTGTGTTTCTAGGTCTGTGTGTGTCTGTGTGTGTCTTTCTCTGTGTGTGTGTGTGTGTGTCTGTGTGTGTGTGTGTCTCTGTGTGTGTGTGTCTGTGTGTGTGTGTCTTTGTGTGTGTCTGTGTGTGTGTGTCTCTGTGTGTGTGTGTGTATGTTGGTGTGCATGTGTGTGTGTCTGTGTGTGTGTGTGTCTCTGTGTGTGTGTGTCTCTGAGTGTGTGTGTGTGTCTGTATGTGTGCATGTGTGTGTGTGTGTCTGTGTGTGCGTGTGTGTACGTGTCAAACTGCACTATTTAACTAATCACTCCCGTCAGTATAAAACACGTTCATCATATGTGCGCATGTTTGCGCGTGTGTCTGTGTGTGTGTGTGTGTCTGTGTGTGTGTGTGTGTCTGTGTGTGTGTGTGTGTCTGTGTGTGTGTGTGTCTGTCTGTGTGTGTCTCTGTGCGTGTGTCTCTGTGTGTGTTTTACCTCCTCTCTCCTTCCAGATCCATCTGTCCATCTCTCCACCTTCCTCTCTCTCTCCTCTCTGCAGCATCCCTCCTCCTGCTCGGCAAATCGCCCGCCGGGGTTCGCGATCACGTGACCAACAAGCCACCAATGGCTCTCCACATACACCAGGCACCGGCAAAAAGAGAGAGGGGCTGTGTCTCTCCTCCTCCTCCTCCTCCTCCTCCTGTTCTCCTCTCCTCTCTGTGTGTCTGGATGCATGTGAAGGACCCCCGCTAACGAGCCACCGAGACACCACGTTTTTGGGCTTCTATTTTCTTCTTTTTCCGGAGATCTGAGGCTTTTCGTTTAACTCCCTCTCTCCTCGTGAGGGATGAAATGAATGGCGAGACGATGGAGGGGAACCCGGCACAGCAGCATCAGCATCAGCACCACCAGCAGCATGCCGGTAACGGCTCCCACCTCCTCCCTCCTCCCCCCACCATCGTGCCGGCGATCCCTCCCTACGTGAAGCTGGGTCTCACCATCGCCTACACCATCTTCTACTCGCTGCTCTTCGCTTTCGTGTACGCCCAGCTCTGGCTGGTGCTGCGCTACCGACACAAGCGCTTCAGCTACCAGACGGCCTTCCTGTTCCTGTGTCTGCTGTGGGCCGCGCTGCGAGCCCTCCTCTTCTCCTTCTACTTCAGGGACTGCGTGACCGCCAACGCGCTCGGCCCGTTCGCCTTCTGGCTGCTCTACTGCTTCCCCGTCTGCCTGCAGTTCTTCACGCTCAGCCTCATGAACCTCTACTGCGCACAGGTGAGAGGTAGTGGGTGGTGGTGGGGGGTCACCTGGAGAGGACATAATTGGTGTCTCGAGCTTGTTTGATCGTGAACGACAAAAACTATCGTTAAACGACATATTGCTGCAGCGCGGTCTCACGGCAGTTTTGCGTAAATGTGACGTTATTTGAATCTATTGATACGTGTTGACGGAGAGACGTTTTTGTTGGGTTTTTTACGTGGCGGACAACACGAAAATGTGATGTAATGTTATTGCGGCGTATAAAACTTAACCCCTTAACGCCGACTGTCGCTAATTTGCATCAAACCCCTTCCATTCTGACTGCAGGCGAGATAGCTTGTTTACATTCGATACATACCTAGGAACCTTTTGCACGCACTGGTTTCTCGTAGGACCGGTTGGAGTGGGAACTACATCCAGTTCACGGAAGCGATTAACCCTAACCCTAACCCCTAACCCTAAAAAGACTACTGTCAATGTTAGGGAGTAGGAGAGTGTTTTCTTTCTTGCTGTTGTCAAGATTCATTTATTTGTCAATTACTTTGTGACATGAATAAAATCTACATATCTGAGATGGGAAAATGTGTTTTATTAATTTTACCATTGTGGAAAGAATTTTACCATGAATGCCTGTTGTCGCTAATTTGCATCATACCTAAATTTATATCTATTCTATCTATTCTATATGCTATAGACAAATTAACAATCTCAACTTAATTTAGCATCAGCTTGGAGCCAGAAACACACATAAAACATTTTTTTTAATATAATTGGGAATAAATTCAGGCGTCACGGGGTTAAAAACTAATCCAAACGCCGCAGCAGGCTGAGACGTGGTTTTACACTGAAGACTCGTCACGCTGAACCATTGCACTTGATGGAAAGTCTTTATTGATCCATTTCACAGACTTAGCAAGAAACAGCACTTACTTGTATTGATGCATTTCATAAGCCGTGCAAAGATCCCTCAGACAGTGCAGTAATAGAAGATACCGACGGTGACGGTCAACAGAAAGTTTCTCCACGTGCTAACCCTGCAGCCATCATCCCAACACCTGGTCAAACCCGCACAAGTGAACACGCACACACACACACACACACACACACACACACTAATACAGTCACCACATCCCGGTGACACCCACAGTAATCAACGACGTCACTAAGCGCATGCACTTACACAATAGCGCAAAAAAGGAGGAAAGATCATAAGACTAATCAAACCCAATGTATGGCTCCTACAAATGTATTTCAATGGGAAGCATATTTTGTGGCCACAGCACGAAAATGGTAGGGAGTAATATAAAAAAGCCGAAAATCTGCGTAGGGAGGTTGGTCGGGGTTGGTGGATGGGTCAAACAACAACGGGACTTTCACCCGGGCGAGCGGGGATGGCGTCTGAATTTATTCACAATTATATAAAAAAATGTATTATGTGTGTTTCTGGCTCCAAGCTGATGCTAAATTAAGTTGAGATTGTTAATTTGTCTATAGCATATATAGAATAGATATAAATTTAGGTTAGACAACAGGCATTCATGGTAAAATTCTTTACAAAATGGTAAAATTACTAAAACACATTTTCCCATCTCAGATATGTAGATTTTATTCATGTCACAAAGTAATTGACAAATAAATGAATCTTGACAACAGCAAGAAAGAAAACACTCTCCTACTCCCTAACATTGACAGTAGTCTTTTTAAGGGGTAGGGTTTGGGTTAGGGGTTTAGGGTTAATTTTGCTTCTGTGAACCGGATGTAGTTCCCACTCCGACCGGTCCTACGAGAAACCAGTGTGTCCAAAAGGTTCCTAGGTATGTATCGAATGTAAACAAACATTGGGGGAATACACCTACGCTATCTCACCTGCAGTCGGAATGGAAGGGGTTTGATGCAAATTAGCAACAGTCGGCGTTAAGGGGTTAAGGCGCCCTTTCCCCGAGAAAATAACGTGACATTTATACGTAAAAAAATGAGAAAAACGTCTCCGTGAACACGTATCAATAGATTAAGAATAACGTGGACATTTACACGAACTGCCGTGAGACCGGGTTGCATATTGCTTGTTTTAGTTGTAGACTACCTTCTGATAAGTACAGTAAGTCATGTTTTTGTACTGCATACAGGTTACAATACAAGTAGGATGTTGTTACGTGGTGGTAGTATATCAACCGACTGACAGTCTCTCTCTCTCAGGTTACTCAGACGGAATCAAACGATAAGGGTCTCTCCGGTCTCTGGCAAAGGTGAAGCAGAGACCGGATGCATGAAGTCTGGTCCACAATGCTCTTTAGGGTGCTTTTTCAGATCCAAAGATTCAAGATTCAAACTGCTTTATTAACAATCTGTTGGGGTGCAAGCAGGGAGGAGTAGGGAATGGCGGACCCAAAATGCAGAGAGCAGGCAGGCAGGCAGGAGAAAGTGTGAAGTGGAGGATTTATTAAGGAAAACACAAAAAAACCAAGGGAGTCCTGTTAGCTGCAGCAGGCAAAAACTGATTCCAAAAACAAAGACAAAGGGTATAAACAAAAACCAAGGGAATCCAAGAAAACAGGAATAACCGGGAGCACAGACATAGGCGAGGACTGACACTGGGGAACACACAAAACACACAAAATGATCTGACAAAGGACAAGGGGAAACACAAAGACTAAATACAAAGACTAACGAGAAAACACAAGACAGGTGACACAAGGGCTGGGAAACAGGTGAAACACATTAGGCTGGGCAGAGCAATCAAAACAGGAGGGAAACACAAGACAGGAAGTACATTGGACAAGACAAGACAGAAAACCAGAGACTTCAAAATAAAACAGGAAACTGAGCAAAATACAAAACAGAAAACAGACCACCAAAATAAGACCAAACCCCAAAACCATAACACAATCCCACAAACGGGGAAAATCACACTGTTGATGCAAGTGTTCTAGCGAACTAACGCGGTACAGATAGAGATTTAGTAAATGTTCAAGCGGACTAAAGGCTCTGACACACCAACCAGACGGCCGACCGTCGGCAGAATAGCCAGTCGGGCTGATCGGTCTTCCCCGAGTCGGTCCAAAAAGAGAGACCGCAGCGACAACGAATTGAGTGTACGTTCTGCGCGTGCGCGAGACGTAATACGTCTCCATAACAGCAGGCGCCGCTAATCTGTACTGAAAACCGGCAGCTGATTGGACGAACGCGTCACGTGGGGTCTAGCTTCTCCCGAATTTCAAAGCCAGACAACAATGGCGGCTTCGTTCGGAATACGATCTCGTAGTTTACGAAGATAGTTCACCGAAACACGTTTCTGAAAACATTTGAAGAGAGAAATTTTAATCGAGTTGCTGAATCTGTCTTCGTTTCAGTTTAAAAGATTTTCGTCAGATTTTGGGAGGTGCTAGTCCCGCTCGTCATTTCCGGTAATTGGTCAGACTAGATCTGAACCAAAATTACAGGTCTAAAATCTCCCCGGTTCGGACCAGACCGCAAACATTCGGTCCGACAGAAAGAGGCAATCTTGCCCTGGATCAAACTGAACCACGGTGATGTTCGCTTCTACCGCGAAAGCATTTTTTGGATGGTTCGGATTTATGAATTAAAAAAATATACAGGAAGTTCTAGCAGGATATTGTCATGTAATAAGAGAAGCGTAGCTCCTCTAAGCAGGGTTTATTCCAATGGAGAGGAAGTTTTGGCACCACCCAAAAGAGGTTTTGGCCAGCACCAAACAGAAATCACCACTTCCAAAATTATAAGAATTTAGAGGGGAAAAAATAGCAATCAAATCTTCAGCGAATCAAACGAAAAGACCTACAAGCGATGGCCGGGAGCGTGCCTATGTTCCCACATAGGCCCTTAGTTCCCACATTTCTATGATTATTTCCCCAAATTAGACCCTATGTTCCTGCATTTTACATTATTTTCCAAAATTAGGCCCTATATTTCTAAAATTTAAAAAAAAAATAATCAGGCCCTATGTTCCCACATTTCTACAATTTTTTTTCCAAAATCAGGCCCTATGTTCCCACAATTCACAATTTTTTCCCAAAATTAGGCCCTATGTTTCCATATTTCTAAGATTTTTTTCCAAAATTAGGCCCTATGTTCCCACATTTCTACGATTTCTTTTCCAAAATTAGGCCCTATGTTCCCACATTCCATGATGTGTTTCCCCCAAAATTAGGCCCTATGTTCGCGCAATTCACAATCTTTTCCCAAAATCAGGCCCTATGTTCCCACATTTCTAAGATTTTTTTCCAAAATCAGGCCCTATGTTCCCACATTCCATATTTTTTGCCCAAAATCAGGCCCTATGTTCCCGCAATTCACAATCTTTTCCCAAAATCAGGCCCTATGTTCCCACATTTCTACGATTTTTTTTCCAAAATTAGGCCCTATGTTCCCACAATTCACAATTTTTTCCCAAAATTAGGCCCTATGTTTCCATATTTCTAAGATTTTTTTCCAAAATTAGGCCCTATGTTTCCACATTTCTAAGTTTTTTTTCCCAAATTAGGCCCTATGTTCCCACATTTCTACGATTTCTTTTCCAAAATTAGGCCCTATGTTCCCACATTCCATGATGTGTTTCCCCCAAAATTAGGCCCTATGTTCCCACATTCCATGATGTGTTTCCCCCAAAATTAGGCCCTATGTTCCCACATTTCTAAGATTTTTTGCCAAAATTAGGCCCTATGTTCCCACATTTCTAAGATTTTTTGCCAAAATTAGGCCCTATGTTCCCACATTCCATGATGTTTTTTCCAAAATTAGGCCCTATGTTGTGGGAAAGAAATGTGGAAACATATGGCTCTACCACCTGAGTCATTCAGACAATTTGAGCGTCTTTGTTTTGGATTAAATCGGCAACAAACACGATGAAGATGCGACATCGAAACATCCCATTGTTCGATAAATTGTACAGCGTTGGAGTGACTTCAGTTTTGCAGCTGCCTCTCCTCTTTGTCCGTTCATCCTCGGCGCAGCTGACGCATTCAGAATCAGACTCCAAAGTGAAGACGCACAACAGAAGTGAGCCTCTTTAGAGACGAGCTGAGATGACGCAGGTTCTTTCTTCCAACCAAACACCACGGTGTCTTGTTTCCGTAATGAGGACGGCAGCTTGGGTCAGAGGAAGTCAGAGGGACTGATCCATTAAATGTGCTGCAAGACTGGAGGAAGTACTGTGGTGTAATCGGTAGCGATGCTGTAATGCTATGTGGAGAGGAATCCGCCGACACTGTTTCTTGATTATAAAGGTTTATTTACATCAAAGAAATCAGCATCATGTACAAGCCCAGCAGAGCTCGGAGAGGGACCTGTTTTCCCCAATTCTCCAGTGGTCCTCTGGCTTTCTTTGTTTGAACATGGTATATATTCTATAACATATGTAACATAGATGGGGGAGGAAACAATACTTAGGAAACCATACTACCAATGGCTACAAGCCAACTGGCCTTATTTTGGAGGGGCCATTGATAATGCATCACAGATGTTTTCAAGAGAGGTGTCTTCTGAAAGTAGAGTAAAGTTCATACGAGGTCTACTGTCAAATCTTAGATACCAGTCCTAAATGTTCAGATAAAGCTCAAATACATGTTCTATAGAATGATCAGATAAAATAGGATGAAAATACACCTCAGTACTCTGTAGTACAGTGTAGCAGCCCTTGGATCCAGAAGGAGAGTCTTGACTTTAAGGTGTCTTTCATTTAGTTTGCCAGACCAGCATGAACATTCGTTTGATCCATCGTCACCTTAGCACCGCGAAAACTGTATTGAAAACATAGACACAAGAAACATTTCACGCACGCGTTTAGGGTTGCACAATATTGACAAAATGGGATATTGCGATATCGATATTAATTTTGATATTTTTAAACATATGTAAAATTACAAAAGTTACGGGAAAACGCATCAAAATAGATACATAACAAATAAAACAAGTTTTATTACAACACAAGGTTTATTTCAACTAAAATATATAAATAAGGACAATGTCTACAGAGCAGGACATGTTCTACTGGTTGGACAGTATAAAATATATAAATAAGGACCATGTCTACACAGCAGGACATGTGCTACTGGTTGGACAGTATAAAATATATAAATAAGGACCATGTCTACAGAACAGGACATGTTCTACTGGTTGGACAGTATAAAATATATAAATAAGGACCATGTCTACAGAACAGGACATGTTCTACTGGTTGGACAGTATAAAATATATAAATAAGGACCATGTCTACAGAACAGGACATGTGCTACTGGTTAGACAGTATAACATATATAAATAAGGACCATGTCTACAGAACAGGACATGTTCTACTGGTTGGACAGTATAAAATATATAAATAAGGACCATGTCTACAGAGCAGGACATGTTCTACTGGTTGGACAGTATAAAATATATAAATAAGGACCATGTCTACAGAACAGGACATGTTCTACTGGTTGGACAGTATAAAATATATAAATAAGGACCATGTCTACAGAACAGGACATGTCCTACTGGTTGGACAGTATAAAATATATAAATAAGGACCATGTCTACAGAACAGGACATGTTCTACAGGTTGGACAGTATAAAATATATAAATAAGGACCATGTCTACAGAGCAGGACATGTGCTACTGGTTAGACAGTATAAAATATATAAATAAGGACCATGTCTACAGAGCAGGACATGTTCTACTGGTTGGACAGTATAAAATATATAAATAAGGACCATGTCTACAGAACAGGACATGTTCTACTGGTTAGACAGTATAAAATATATAAATAAGGACCATGTCTACAGAACAGGACATGTTCTACTGGTTGGACAGTATAAAATATATAAATAAGGACCATGTCTACAGAACAGGACATGTCCTACTGGTTGGACAGTATAAAATATATAAATAAGGACCATGTCTACAGAACAGGACATGTCCTACTGGTTGGACAGTATAAAATATATAAATAAGGACCATGTCTACAGAACAGGACATGTTCTACAGGTTGGACAGTATAAAATATATAAATAAGGACCATGTCTACAGAGCAGGACATGTGCTACTGGTTAGACAGTATAAAATATATAAATAAGGACCATGTCTACAGAACAGGACATGTTCTACTGGTTGGACAGTATAAAATATATAAATAAGGACCATGTCTACAGAACAGGACATGTTCTACTGGTTGGACAGTATAAAATATATAAATAAGGACCATGTCTACAGAACAGGACATGTTCTACTGGTTGGACAGTATAAAATATATAAATAAGGACCATGTCTACAGAACAGGACATGTTCTACTGGTTGGACAGTATAAAATATATAAATAAGGACCATGTCTACAGAACAGGACATGTTCTACTGGTTGGACAGTATAAAATATATAAATAAGGACCATGTCTACAGAACAGGACATGTTCTACTGGTTGGACAGTATAAAATATATAAATAAGGACCATGTCTACAGAACAGGACATGTTCTACTGGTTGGACAGTATAAAATATATAAATAAGGACCATGTCTACAGAACAGGACATGTTCTACTGGTTGGACAGTATAAAATATATAAATAAGGACCATGTCTACAGAACAGGACATGTTCTACTGGTTGGACAGTATAAAATATATAAATAAGGACCATGTCTACAGAACAGGACATGTTCTACTGGTTGGACAGTATAAAATATATAAATAAGGACCATGTCTACAGAACAGGACATGTTCTACTGGTTGGACAGTATAAAATATATAAATAAGGACCATGTCTACAGAACAGGACATGTTCTACTGGTTGGACAGTATAAAATATATAAATAAGGACCATGTCTACAGAACAGGACATGTTCTACTGGTTGGACAGTATAAAATATATAAATAAGGACCATGTCTACAGAACAGGACATGTTCTACTGGTTGGACAGTATAAAATATATAAATAAGGACCATGTCTACAGAACAGGACATGTTCTACTGGTTGGACAGTATAAAATATATAAATAAGGACCATGTCTACAGAACAGGACATGTTCTACTGGTTGGACAGTATAAAATATATAAATAAGGACCATGTCTACAGAACAGGACATGTTCTACTGGTTGGACAGTATAAAATATATAAATAAGGACCATGTCTACAGAACAGGACATGTTCTACTGGTTGGACAGTATAAAATATATAAATAAGGACCATGTCTACAGAACAGGACATGTTCTACTGGTTGGACAGTATAAAATATATAAATAAGGACCATGTCTACAGAACAGGACATGTTCTACTGGTTGGACAGTATAAAATATATAAATAAGGACCATGTCTACAGAACAGGACATGTTCTACTGGTTGGACAGTATAAAATATATAAATAAGGACCATGTCTACAGAACAGGACATGTTCTACTGGTTGGACAGTATAAAATATATAAATAAGGACCATGTCTACAGAACAGGACATGTTCTACTGGTTGGACAGTATAAAATATATAAATAAGGACCATGTCTACAGAACAGGACATGTTCTACTGGTTGGACAGTATAAAATATATAAATAAGGACCATGTCTACAGAACAGGACATGTTCTACTGGTTGGACAGTATAAAATATATAAATAAGGACCATGTCTACAGAACAGGACATGTTCTACTGGTTGGACAGTATAAAATATATAAATAAGGACCATGTCTACAGAACAGGACATGTTCTACTGGTTGGACAGTATAAAATATATAAATAAGGACCATGTCTACAGAACAGGACATGTTCTACTGGTTGGACAGTATAAAATATATAAATAAGGACCATGTCTACAGAACAGGACATGTTCTACTGGTTGGACAGTATAAAATATATAAATAAGGACCATGTCTACAGAACAGGACATGTTCTACTGGTTGGACAGTATAAAATATATAAATAAGGACCATGTCTACAGAA
>CM046788.1:41343394-41355894 GCA_025617405.1 Perca schrenkii
CAAGCACTTTATATAAGCTGGATCTATATTCAGTGGATTGTCAAAATATTCTGAACGTATGTCACTCAAGGGGAGACCATAGTCCTAGATTCAATTTTACGCCTATTACGAGTCATGAGGTCTTAATGGCCCTGAAAAAAATGGATACTCATAAATCTGCGGTGCCTGATGAGATTGAGCCCATATTTTATTTTAATTTGCAACAGAAATCATGCTGATCCATTAACATATACCTTAAACTTTTCACTGGAACAGTTGAAAGGTGGTGACCCATCTAAATTGGACAATTACCGTCCAATCTCTAAATTATCAGTGATATCGATCGTCAGTAACCAATTAAAACATTTCCTGGTTAGTAATATTATTCTATCTGTTTTTCAGTCTGGCTTTAGAAAAAGCCATAGTACTGCCACCGTTACTATGAAAGTACTTAATGACATAATAAGTGCTTTAGATGACCATAAATCATGTGCTGCGTTATTTATTGATTTAACAAAAGCCTTTGATACAGTCAATCATGCTATCTTATTATCACGCTTGGCTTGCGTTGGCCTCTCTGACGCTGCTATAGGTTGGGTCAGTAGCTACTTAAATAACAGATGTCAACGTGTACTTCTAAATGACTACATGTCTGAGAAACTTACTGTTAACTCTGGTGTACCGCAGGGCTCTATTTTGGGCCCCTTGCTGTTTACAGTATATATTAATGGCCTCAGTGAAAATGTTATGAATGCAAATATACACATGTATGCTGATGATACCATTATCTATTGTTCTGCAAAATCACCTGCTGAGACAATTTTAAAGCTACAAAAAACATTTGAAAATATTCAGCTCAATCAACATGCATTAAAGTTAGTTCTTAATGATAACAAAACTAAATTCATGTTTTTCACTAGAACCCGTAAGCCTGGACCTTCCCTGCCTCAGGTCCACACATTACAGGGCAGGCCAACATAATTAGTTTGCTAATACAGATACCTGGGATTTATATTTGAGAAAGAGATGTCTTTTAATTTGCATATTGAGCAGTTACTCACTAAATTGAAATTAAAGCTGGGTTTTTACTTCAGAAACAGTTCTTGCTTCACACAGAAAGTCAGGAAAAAGCTGGTTGAATCTACCTTTTTTCCAGTTTTAGACTATGGAGATGTGTTTTACGACACTCCACAAAGACCATGTTGAAATCATTAGATTCTGTGTATCATTCAGCACTGAGATTAAATATGCACAAAAAGCACTCTACCCATCACTGTGTATTATATGAAATGGTTGGTTGGCCCTCACTCAACACAAGAAGGCTCAAACATTGGTTGACCTTTGTGTACAAATCAATAACTGGAGACACACCCTCATATTTAACTACACTTTGTTAGCACCTAGTAGATCTGAATACAATCTAAGATCAAGTAGATACATACTGTATGATGTTCCACAAACTAAAGCAGAGTTTGGCAAAACTGCTTTAAGTTACAGTGCTCCCACTTCATGGAATGAGTTGCAAAATCAGCTAAAACTGCAGGTTTTCATTTCACATACTGAATTCAAGTCCTACCTAAATCAAATATATCAACGTCTGCGCTTGTTTTTAAAATGTGATTTTCTGTTTTTATTTCCTATTTGTTATTGCAGTGCATCCCTGTCTGTCTGTTACTTGTTGTCTGTTAAAGTGTATCCTCTATGTCAGGGGTCTCAAACTCAATTTCCCAGAGGGCCACACTGGAAAATGAGAATGACATCGAAGGGCCAGACATATTTAGTTTATTCACATGCTTTTATTTCATCGAAAAAGTCAAGGATCTTTTACTGGATTATTGTGTATCTCATATAGCCTTTTCACTTACAGTTTGGTCCCTAAAACCCTACAAATAAGTAACTTAAATATTTTTCGAAAAATAAGCAACGAAAAACATTGGAAAAAAATGCCAGAAAAGGCCCCAAAAACGTTGGAAAAAGTGGCAAAAACGTCAGAAAAAGTTACAAAAACTAGGCGGGCCAAAAATGTATTGTTAACCTAAATTGAAATACGGACCGGATCACAATCTGCAAGAGGCCGGATTTGGCCCACGGGCCTCGAGTTTGACACGTGTGCTCTATTGTGCTGCCTTCTTAGCCAGATCTCACTTGTGAAAGAGATTGTAATCTCAATGTGATTCTTTTCCCTGGTAAAATAAAGGTAAAATAAAAAAATAAAAAAGTGGATTCAAGCTGTAGTAATCCCCGGGATCGTTGGCCTGTGTTTGTGTCTGCAGGCGGACCTCCGCTCGTCGCTAGGAGACGGCGGCTACGTCGTGTTCGGGGTGATCCTGTTCGTCTGGGAGCTGCTGCCGACATCGCTGGTCGTCTTCTTCTTCAGGGTGCGCCGGCCGCCTCAGGAACGGGTCAGTCCTCTGCTTTCTTTATCCCAGATTCAGATTCAGATTCACTTCATTAGCCATTTGCAGTGTAACCCGCATTGGAAACAATGTGCAAGGAGCTCAGAGTGCAAAGTCAACACATCAGAGGACACAACATAAAAACAGACAAACAAACAAAGCCACATGAAGCCTCAATATAAAAATGCTGTACAATGAAATCAGAATCAGAATCAGAAAGGGTTTTATTGCCAAGTACGTTTTTTAACACATACAAGGAATTTGTTTTGGTGTTGTTGGTGCACATCACACATTCTCTAAATGTAATATTAAACAATATAAGTATAGGTATAAACAATATAAGTATAAGTATATGTACATAATATGTATTAAATTAAAAATAAAGACAGAAATAAAATAAAATAAATAAAGAGCAAATCCATAAATACATTTAAAGTGCCTAGTTTAAGGTGCTTTGTTCAAAGCAATCACAGCTTGTGGAAAGAAACTGTGTAAATGGCGATCAGTAGAACATTTGGCAATACGATACCTTCTCCCTGAGGGAAGCATCTCAAAGAAAGCCCCTGCTGGATGGCCTGAGGCATCGTTAGCCAGTTGCAAAGCTCGATTAAATAGTCTAGCTTTATATGTGAACTACAGGAGCGGTAAAGTGCAGCCAATAATTCTGCTGGCTGAGCGAACCACTTTATTCAAAGCCTTCTTCTCTTTCAGAGTGAGATTACCAAACCACACAGTAATACAACTGGTTAGGACACTCTCAACTCTTAAAGGTCCCATCGCATCAAAATGTCACTTTATGAGGTTTTTTAACATTAATATGAGTTCCCCCAGCCTGCCTATAGTCCCCCCAGTGTCTAGAAATGGTGATAGGTGTAAACCAAGCCCTGGGTATCCTGCTCTGCCTTTGAGAAAATGAAAGATCAGATGGACCAATCAGGAATCTTCTCCTTATGAGGTCTTAAGGAGCAAGGTTACCTCCCCTTTCTCTGCTTTGCCTGCAGAGAAAGGCTGTAGTGGCTGTAATTCTGCACCAAGGATGAATTTCGGGAAAGAGACTTCAGATACAGTATTAGAGGACCACTAAGGTCTATATAAAAGAGACTTCAGATACAGTATTAGAGGACCACTAAGGTCTATATAAAAGAGACTTCAGATACAGTATTAGGGGACCACTAAGGTCTATATAAAGAGACTTCAGATACAGTATTAGGGGACCACTAAGGTCTATATAAAAGAGACTTCAGATACAGTATTAGGGGACCACTAAGGTCTATATAAAAGAGACTTCAGATACAGTATTAGGGGACCACTAAGGTCTATATAAAAGAGACTTCAGATACAGTATTAGAGGACCACTAAGGTCTATATAAAAGAGACTTCAGATACAGTATTAGAGGACCACTAAGGTCTATATAAAAGAGACTTCAGATACAGTATTAGTGGGACCACTAAGGTCTATATAAAAGAGACTTCAGATACAGTATTAGGGGGACCACTAAGGTCTATATAAAGAGACTTCAGATACAGTATTAGGGGACCACTAAGGTCTATATAAAAGAGACTTCAGATACAGTATTAGGGGACCACTAAGGTCTATATAAAGAGACTTCAGATACAGTATTAGGGGACCACTAAGGTCTATATAAAAGAGACTTCAGATACAGTATTAGGGGGACCACTAAGGTCTATATAAAAGAGACTTCAGATACAGTATTAGGGGGACCACTAAGGTCTATATAAAAGAGACTTCAGATACAGTATTAGGGGACCACTAAGGTCTATATAAAAGAGACTTCAGATACAGTATTAGGGGACCACTAAGGTCTATATAAAGAGACTTCAGATACAGTATTAGGGACCACTGACAAACACATGACCAGTAAACGTTTCCCTGACTTGAGAATGGCTGTCGGTGTTCTGGTGTATTCACGGTGACTCCTTTGTGTCCCCAGAGCGCTGCGGGGATCCCGAACCATGTTCTCTCCTCCAGAGGATATTTCTTCGACAACCCTCGGCGCTACGACAGCGACGACGACCTGGCCTGGAGTATTCCCCCCCAGAATGCATCAGCGAGGTACGAACCCCACCGCTGGCTACTGCTGCCGTTCAGTTTAAAAGATGCTGTAATCAGTGATTATAATAATATAACCAATACAGTTTTGTAGGGCTGTGCTCGATTAAAGAAATTCTTAGTCTAGACTAACACTCGTTCAATTGTACTGACTAATCGATTAATTGATTTAATCGACAGATCTGTAAATCTGAGTTTCTCCACTAAGAGTCGTGCTAAAAGCACCACTTTAATTCTTGTGTTTACCAGAGATGTGCTCGTACATTTCTTGGAAATAAATCATTCAGCATGAAAAAAAGCATCAAACATGACTAATGGACTAAAGAGATCTAAGTTGATTAAGACCAAAACCACCGATTAGTCCACTGATCCACTAAGAGGGAGCAGGCCTAAAGTTTTGTATATTTAATGAAAACGGAGGTAACCGATATTCTTAGGATTAGTTTTTAACAGAATGAGCTGCAGACATACGAGCAGAAAAAATATTTTTTTAACACTTTTTAATAAATTTATAATTTATAGTTTTGACGGCTCGCGTTTATTCATTATGTCGTGCTACTAGCCAGCGCTAACGTTAGCCGATAACCCCGATACGGTTCCTGGGTGCTTGGCCTTTTTATTTTTTGACATTTATTTTTGACATTTCCTGCTTTTTTTATGTTTTTAATTTTTTAAGGCTTCTTTGACGCTTTTTGATTCCAAAGTTTGACGTTTTTTCAAACAAATTTCTTTTTCTCGAAAACCCCCCCCCCAAATGTTCCCTTTACGCTAACGCTAGCAATACATAGCTAGCTTGGTTAGATTTCTCAAAAGGCAACATGGCATAATGACTTTGCGTAAACATACACGCCACTTTCCTAAAGCCAAATGGCGTGTTATCTGTACGTGTTTTCAGCTCTCCACGTGTATGTCTACGCTGTATCCAGCTGATGTAAACATACACACAACGTGGCGTCGCCATGTGGCGTGTTATTGCGAGAACGTGACGTACTATAGCGAGAACAACGTCACACGCGTGTTTAGGAGAAGAACACAGGGAAATGCTTTAGTAACACAAAAAAGCAACAAGAAAACCCTGGGAAAAAAATGACAAAAACACGCTAAGGAAAACAATAAACGGTTGGGTTTAGGAAAGAAACATTGGGGAAGGCTTAAAAAAAATAAAATAAAAAAAAAAGCTGAAAATTGCGAATTGCGTTGATAAACACACTAAAAAGCGATTATGCATCTTGGTAACACGCCAAAATAGCATACGAATTGGCGTGTCATACATAAGCCACTTATTGAGATCAGTCTGCAAAAGGAGTCTAGTTTTAGTCTTGCAACGATCCCCAGTCTTCCCATATGATGACTTATTCTATACGTGTTTAACGTTAGCTGGGAGATGGCATTTGAAAAAAAACTGTAAATGGTTTAAACGGTATCCTGACTGAACTTTGACATACTGTACACCAGTCTCTGATTATCCATCAACCTATGTTCCTCTAATATTAGTCAAATTTATTACTAATTTCTAGGGCTGGTCCGAATACCATTTTTTGAGCTTCGAAGCTTCGGTAGTAATGAGCATCGAATATTGGAAGCTTCGGAGAGAGGGGGCTGAACATATTATTATCTCTAATAAAGGCAGGAATCTCTATGTGTCTGTCTGTTTGTTTGCATTTTGATTATTTTGAGAACCTTTCATCCAAACGACTTCACAAGGGAGAGCAGCAGTGTCGTATTTGGTGCAATATAGATATAGATTTATATCCTATAGATAGACAGGCCAGACGCGTTCAGAATTAATAAACTTTTAACCTCTCGAGGATCACCGTCTCGTCAACGGGACACTTTGTGACGTCGCTGTAACCTCGATAAAACTTCCACTCATGAGCGTTTTTATAACTTGAGTGCATGCATACCTGTTGTCGTTGTCCTTTCAGCAACAAAGTGGTAGGCTATTTTGACCAAAACTTGATTTTCATAAATCCCCAAGAGTCCGAGGAAATGTAATATCCAAGTTTTATATTCCAAAACCATCTCTTCTCCTCACAATGTTGAAGTTTCTGGCCGAATCAAAATGGAAAAACGCGAAACAGTTTTCCATTTCCACACTTTTTATCGCCGCTAGCTTCTCTGCCCAGCTCGCTAAATGCCCAAAGTGGGTGTCATCGTGTACCAACAGTAGCTTCGTCTTCTTCTTCTTCTTCTTCTTCTTCTTCTTCTTATTATTATTATTCTTCGTAGTCTACTGGCGGTTGGCAAACCAACTTAAATGTGCATTACTGACACCAACTGGACTGGAGTGTGAATGAGAGATAAATGCAGAAAAATAAATAAACCAAAAAAAAAAAAGAAAATATTAAAATGTCAAATTTTCAAATCGAATACCAACCCGCTGAACGAATATTCGAATATTCGGGTCATGCCCTACTCATTTCAGCTTTTTTTTAACAAAAAAATGAAGAATAACTCCTTATACACGAGGTTTATTGGCCATGAATTCCAAAAATAAGAAACTCTAGTGGTTAGAAGTTGGTCTTCCAGTGTCTGGTAGTCATACGCTGAACTAATGTCGTCTCTCCGACAGTCTCTCCTCCGACTGCTACGACTGGGGCAGCCGCCACAGCAGCTTCACCGTGCACGCCAACGGAGACGAGCAGCGCCTGACCACCACCACCACCACCACCGGGGAGCTCCACCCTTACCCATAATCCCCCTCTTCACCGTACAGCATCGTCACCACTCTGCACTTTGACGCCGATCGGTTATTGTGTTTCTTATCATCTCTGATGTGAAAAGGTTTGTAGAGTCACGGTAGAAAACATAAAAAAAAATGAATAAATACCAGAATGTTACGCAGGGTTCCTCACGGTCAGGTTAGTCTGGATCAACGGGAGCTCATTTCCAGGATAGAACCTGACTTCCTGTCCATTCTCTCTCTCTCTCTCTCTGTGTTGCCGTTGTCTTCGGGAAATAACAACAAATCAAGTTTACGTTACATTACATGTTTGTCCTTTAGCTGAGGCTTTTATCCAAAGCGACTTACAGTTAAGTGCATTCAACCCTGAAGGTGTAAAATCCAGACAAGTAGTAAGTGCAAGTACATTAGCTTTAGGTAATGCTACAAAGAGCCATATGAAAGTGCAGCATCAAGATATATAAATATATATATATATATAAATATATATATATATATATAAATATATAAATATATATATATATATATATAAATATATATATATATATATATATATATATATATATATATATATATATAAATATATAAATATATATATATATATATATATATATATATATATATATATATATATATATTTCCCCCCACCCCCTACATTCTTTATCCGTTTAGAAGTAAGTTTATAAGTTTAGAAGATAATTTGCCATTGCCAACGATTGGTAAAAAAACGAATAACTATGAATCAAACCTCTTAACTTTTAAGAACATACATACAGTTTTCCTGCGTCATTTTTGGACCAATAACCCAACCAGGCACGGATTAATGCACAGGGTATTTGCGTGTGGACCATGTATGGCACTAAATCCATTATTCCAGTAAAGCACAATGATTAGGTTTAAGGAGTCTCCCCCTGCTGGACATTCAGACAGAATGCAGGTTTAAGGCACTTCTGCATTTGCAGCACTTCGCTGAACCGGATGCTTTGTCCATTAAAGGTCCCATGGCATTAAAATCTCACTTTATGAGGTTTTTGTAACATTAATATGTTATATCCCCCCAGCCTGCCTATGGTCCCCCAGTGGCTAGAAATGTGGGACTGGCTCTAGTGGCTGTAATTCTGCACCAAGGCTGAATTTCGGGAAAGAGACTTCAGATACAGTATTAGGGGACCACTAAGGTCTATATAAAAGAGACTTCAGATACAGTATTAGAGGACCACTAAGGTCTATATAAAAGAGACTTCAGATACAGTATTAGAGGACCACTAAGGTCTATATAAAAGAGACTTCAGATACAGTATTAGGGGGACCACTAAGGTTTATATAAAAGAGACTTCAGATACATTATTAGGGGACCACTAAGGTCTATATAAAAGAGACTTCAGATACAGTATTAGGGGACCACTAAGGTCTATATAAAAGAGACTTCAGATACAGTATTAGGGGACCACTAAGGTCTATATAAAAGAGACTTCAGATACAGTATTAGAGGACCACTAAGGTCTATATAAAAGAGACTTCAGATACAGTATTAGGGGACCACTAAGGTCTATATAAAAGAGACTTCAGATACAGTATTAGGGGACCACTAAGGTCTATATAAAAGAGACTTCAGATACAGTATTAGGGGACCACTAAGGTCTATATAAAAGAGACTTCAGATACAGTATTAGGGGACCACTAAGGTCTATATAAAAGAGACTTCAGATACAGTATTAGGGGTACCACTAAGGTCTATATAAAAAGAGACTTCAGATACAGTATTAGGGGGACCACTAAGGTCTATATAAAAGAGACTTCAGATACAGTATTAGGGGACCACTAAGGCCTATATAAAAGAGACTTCAGATACAGTATTAGAGGACCACTAAGGTCTATATAAAAGAGACTTCAGATACAGTATTAGAGGACCACTAAGGTCTATATAAAAGAGACTTCAGATACAGTATTAGGGGGACCACTAAGGTCTATATAAAAGAAACTTCAGATACAGTATTAGGGGGACCACTAAGGTCTATATAAAAGAGACTTCAGATACAGTATTAGAGGGACCACTAAGGTCTATATAAAAGAGACTTCAGATACAGTATTAGGGGACCACTAAGGTCTATATAAAAGAGACTTCAGATACAGTATTAGGGGACCACTAAGGTCTATATAAAAGAGACTTCAGATACAGTATTAGAGGACCACTAAGGTCTATATAAAAGAGACTTCAGATACAGTATTAGGGGACCACTAAGGTCTATATAAAAGCATCCAAAGAGCCAAGCATCCATGGGACCTTTAATATTAACAGTCTATGCTCCTTACCAGGACATTTGGCGCTCTGCGTCCAGAGCTTGGCGCCGCCCAAGACAACTGTGATTGGTTTAAAGAAATGCCAAACAATCGATCCCAGCGATCCGGAGTAACTCTGCGTAGGAGCCCTGCTTCAGAACAGGAATCATGTGTTAGAGACTCAACATGTACGTAGACGATGTCGTGATGAATGTTTTAGAGAATGTTTCCCGATCATTTTGGGGAGGTTTTCTTTGTTTTGTAGTGAAATAATTATTCCCAATGAACTGACACTAAGTCGCCACAAGTTAGAAGGGGTAACTTGGGTATTTTTCCAAACTATTTTCCTACGTTTGCGGACAACAATCTTTAAACTTGGTCCAGTATTGCGTGAGAACGGGTGTGTGACAGCATTAAGGAAAGGTTCCTACGAGAGAGATTGAACGTGTTTCTTTAACCTTTCCCCCACGTTTACCCAAATGCTTCGGAGCTTCAACGCTTCGATGCTAGTTGACGTCCAAATCAGTATTGAAAGCTTGGTTTTATGTCTTTTTTATCATTAGTATTAATCAGTCCCTCCAGAAAAACATAATTCAACGCATAATCAGCAAAAGTCTGCACTTTCGCTGCATAAATTGCCGATTTCCGCGCAAAATATGCGGGCTTGCATGATTTCATAATCCGTGCATTTTCTTGGCAAAAAAGTCACATAATATATCTTAGCAGAAAGTTGACTGTTTTGAGTCAACTTTTTCAATTTTTCTCTTTTTCATCAAACCGCAATTTTTGCAAGTTCAGCGCATAAAATTGCATAAATATCCCGCATATTCCATCGCATTTTTTAAGAAAACGTGCCGCATAATCAAGGATTTTTGCCCCGCAACAATCACAAAAAAACTTTTTCTGGAAGGACTGAATCATAGAGCTCAACAGTGGGGATCCAAAATCTAATCAAAACCTAAAATCCCGTTTATTTGCTCCGTAAGGATTGTGATTATCAGCCATAAAGTTTGGGGGGTGCCCTGGTAGCTCACCTGGTAGAGCCACGTACCAAGGCTCAGTCCTTACCGCAGCAGCCCAGGGTTCAGATCTGACCTGCGGCCCTTTGCTGCATGTCTTCCCTCTCTCTCTGCCTGCAACTGTCCTATCCGTTAAAAAAAAAAACTTTAAGAACAGAAGAAGCTAGAACTTCGTATGAAATCAGCCTTGTCTGGAATAATTATTCCCAATGAACTCAAACTAACCCTAACCCGAGACTTCTACCACTGAAGTCTACGATAGTTCAACGTGACATCATGACTTCACGTAAACATACACGCCACTTTCCTAAAGCCACGTGGCGTGTTATCGCGAGGCTACGGTTGGGTTTAGGAAAAGGAGAACTGGGTTCTAGCCTGGCCCGCCTCAGCGGTTGTGATTGGTGTAGAGCCCGCCTCAACGGTTGTGATTGGTGTAGAGCCCGCCTCAACGGTTGTGATTGGTGTAGAGCCCTCCTCAACAGTTGTGATTGGTGTAGAGCCCGCCTCAGCGGTTGTGATTGGTGTAGAGCCCGCCTCAGCGGTTGTGATTGGTGTAGAGCCCGCCTCAGCGGTTGTGATTGGTGTAGAGCCCGCCTCAGCGGTTGTGATTGGTGTAGAGCCCGCCTCAACGGTTGTGATTGGTGTAGAGCCCGCCTCAACGGTTGTGATTGGTGTAGAGCCCTCCTCAACAGTTGTGATTGGCGTAGAGCCATCCTCAACGGTTGTGATTGGTGTAGAGCCCGCCTCAACGGTTGTGATTGGTGTAGAGCCCTCCTCAACAGTTGTGATTGGTGTAGAGCCATCCTCAACGGTTGTGATTGGTGTAGAGCCCGCCTCAACGGTTGTGATTGGTGTAGAGCCCGCCTCAACAGTTGTGATTGGTGTAGAGCCCGCCTCAATAGTTGTGATTGGTGCCTCAATTTTGGGGACATTGGAAATGGGTTTGAATGGGCTCTTCGCCAGACTGACTTGCAGAGCAAAATCTCAAATTTGCCGGAAGTTGGTCAGGGTTTTCCCAGGCTAACAGGGTTGGGTTTAGGAAAAGAAGAACCAGTTTGGTGTATATTTGGCAGGAGAGACTTGTAAGCATCTCTGATAAGCTCGTAATAAAACATCAACGGAGATATTAAATGGGGAAAATTCCTTCCTGAACCAGAGCCTTTTAAAAAGTGTGCGCTCACTGTTGATCTCTATATATAAATATATATATATACACTATCCAGAAGAGCACATGATAAAGGAACAGTTAAGCTCAGGGTTTGGGTTGTTTTACATAAAAAATAAAAACATATTTTAAAACTCTGAAAGTAATGAAACCATCAAAACTGTTCCAATCTGAAGAAGAAACATGATTTGAGCTCTTGGACCTCTCTGTGGCAACGTGAGCTGAACTGAACTCTATATTTGTAGCAGACGCAGGTTTTCTAGGTTGTTTGTACAGAAGAGGTGGCGTTGCGTTGCTTTGTGTTGTTTGTGTGTTTGTGTTGTTGTGACGTGTCGACACAGAACGCAACACTTTAATAAAATGAATTACAACAACGCGCCAGCTCTTGTCGTCACTTCTTGTTTTTAATAGACCAGTTGAGCCCAGTGCAGACCGTTAAGACTTTGGTAAACTCATTTCAAGTCCTGAAACAATTCGTACAACACACACACACACACACACACACACACACACATTCTGTGATTATACATAAACAGTCAGTGTGTGCGTGTGTTTGGGTCTGTGTGTGTGTGTGTATCTGTGTGTGTATATCTCTGTGTTTGTGTCTTGTGAATCTGTGTCTGTGTACGTGGGTCTCTGTGTGTTTGTGTGTGTGGCGTGTATCTGTGTATATATCTGTGTGTCTGTGTGTCTCTGTGTGTCTGTCTGTGAGTGTGTGTGTGCGCCTAGGTATGTGTGTGTGTCTCTGTGTGTCTGTCTGTGTACGTGTCTGTCTGTGAGTGTGTGTGTGCGCCTAGGTATGTGTGTGTGTCTCTGTGTGTCTGTCTGTGTGTGTGTCTGTGTACGTGTCTGTCTGTGAGTGTGTGTGTGTGTTAGGTACCAGGATGTAACGTTACCCCCAGCTTCT
>CM046788.1:41360894-41368394 GCA_025617405.1 Perca schrenkii
ACAGCTTTTGTCGGGACTCTGGACTGTAACGGTCAAACCGGGACGTCTGGTCACCCTACATGATACTAGCTAGTGTTGGCAGAAGGTTTTAAAAAAAAACTACTTATCAAGCTGTCATTCGCCAGCAGGCAGGGTGTACGTATTCAGATGAAGACTTCATCACACGATGGAACAGATCAGCAAACGTTATAGCGAGCTAGCTAGCTAACTAACTAACTAACTAACTAACTAACTAACTAGTAACACTCACCTTTGCTTTGATTATGAAGATATTCCTGTTTTTCACCTCCCATATGACAGCGTTGTTAACCCATCCACTCTTGAAAAAAAGATAGCTATCTGTACTTTTGTAGGCTTTCATTTTTTGTGCGGTGTAAAGTGACGGATTCTCTATAAGATAGATGTAAATAAGTCTGATTCTCTATAAGATAGATGTAAATAAGTCTGATTCTCTATAAGATAGATGTAAATAAGTCTGATTCTCTATAAGATAGATGTAAATAAGTCTGATTCTCTATAAGATAGATGTAAATATCTCCAAACTCCAAGTCTGGGAGAGACTTTGCCAGCTTCAAAGAAATGAAAATATCAGCGGGTGCTGTGTATGGATCACAAGTTCCGAGTGACATATGGTCTAAATAGTTGATTGATTGTAGTGACTGGCCGCTGTTCAGCGCCATTCTATCGGCGTTTCTTGCCCGCCAGGTACCCATGATAATGACGTCACTGCAAAGTATGAATTCAAAAGGGGGAACATTATTGAAAAGAGTGTGAGAACCTCTGGTGTAGGGAATAGCGAGGGAGCGAGAGAACGAGAGAGCCCAGCTGGTGAACGGGACTCTCCTGTGTCTCCTGTCTGCGTACCTGCCGAAGCCGTTGAGCAGCGCCACGATCTCCTGCCGCGTCAGCTGGAAGCCTTTGGACGGGCTGTGCTCGGGGAGCTTCTGGATCTCCTTCTCCGAGAAGAGGATCTTCAGAGCAGTGCCCAGGCCCTGGGTCTGCACACGGCACACGACACACGACACACACACACACACACACACACACACACACACACACACACACACACACACACAAGTTACTGCATCTGCACATGGTCACAGGCTACTGTTACTAGGGCTGTCCTCGACTAAAGAACTTCTTAGTCGACTAACACTTATAGGATTTAGTCGACTAATGGATTAGTTGATTTAATTGTCAGAGCTGTGCTCTTTGAGAGGTGGTTAAGACTAGAAAAGCACAATATAAATGTAGTTAATTAACCATCTGTAAAACTGAGTTTCTCCACAATTAATCCTGCAAAAGCACCACTTTAAATCTTGTGTTTACCATAAATGTGCTCAGAAGTTTCTTGGAAATAAGTAATTAAGCATGAATAAGCATAAAAAATGACTAATGGACTAAAGAAATCTTAGTCGACTAAGACCAAACCTACCGATTAGTCGACTAATCCACTAAGAGGTGGCAGTCCTAACTGTTACTACTAGTCAAGCCAATTCAAAATGATTTATAACAGAGCAGTTAAAATCCTAGATGGGAAATCCATTAGGTCACATCACTGTGTTAGTCTGAGGAATTTAAATATTTTATCTTTTTGCAAATTTCATTACATTTTCTTTGTTGAAGCTGATGCATAAATGTTTAAATCAGCAAGCCCCCCGCAGGTCTTGAGTGAGTGCATAGTTGATCTCGGGGCTGTGGGTTCACGGACTAGAGAGGAGCTCAGAACGGGAACTGCCAGATCCCGAAATGTAGTACTTCATTTTGGACAATCAGCTTTCTCTGTACAAGGCACAAAAGCTTGGAACTGTTTCACCCTGAACTGAGAGGAGAGTCAAACTGGGTCCTCTACAAACACAAACTTAAAGACTCTTTAATCAGGAGGTCAAGCATGTGACCACTGACTGTCGGCTTTGTTGTTATTGTGTTATACTGTTTTAATATGTTTATTTTTAACTATGTATTGTTGAATTTTATGTAAAGGCCCACTAGGGACTGACATTGATAATTAGCTTTGGCTAAAATGTTGTAGTATGTAACATGAGCTTATGTAACATACTGTACTTGTCCCTATTCAAATAAATTAATGTTTCTATTAAAGCCATGTAGGATATTTAATCATGTTTCTATTAAAGCCATGTAGGATATTTAATCATGTTTCTATTAAAGCCATGTAGGATATTTAATGATGTTTCTATTAAAGCCATGTAGGATATTTAATGATGTTTCTATTAAAGCCATGTAGGATATTTAATCATGTTTCTATTAAAGCCATGTAGGATATTTAATCATGTTTCTATTAAAGCCATGTAGGATATTTAATCATGTTTCTATTAAAGCCATGTAGGATATTTAATCATGTTTCTATTAAAGCCATGTAGGATATTTAATGATGTTTCTATTAAAGCCATGTAGGATATTTAATCATGTTTCTATTAAAGCCATGTAGGATATTTAATCATGTTTCTATTAAAGCCATGTAGGATATTTAATGATGTTTCTATTAAAGCCATGTAGGATATTTAATCATGTTTCTATTAAAGCCATGTAGGATATTTAATCATGTTTTTATTAAAGCCATGTAGGATATTTAATCATGTTTCTATTAAAGCCATGTAGGATATTTAATCATGTTTCTATTAAAGCCATGTAGGATATTTAATCATGTTTCTATTAAAGCCATGTAGGATATTTAATCATGTTTCTATTAAAGCCATGTAGGATATTTAATCATGTTTCTATTAAAGCCATGTAGGATATTTAATCATGTTTCTATTAAAGCCATGTAGGATATTTAATCATGTTTCTATTAAAGCCATGTAGGATATTTAATCATGTTTCTATTAAAGCCATGTAGGATATTTAATCATGTTTCTATTAAAGCCATGTAGGATATTTAATCATGTTTCTATTAAAGCCATGTAGGATATTTAATCATGTTTCTATTAAAGCCATGTAGGATAATACTAAATAAAAATTTGATACATAAAACTATACAGCACTGAACACATGGCACCTCCTGAATGTGTTAAAATACCAGAATATGTAAACCAGAAATGTTGTCAGGCCTGCATTACATTATAAACAGAAATAATGGATTATGAGCCGGCCGATTATCGATGCAGCATCGTCCACGATTCCATGCATTGATTATTTGATTAATTTCAACACCTCTAGACGCTGCTGCTGCTGCTGCTGCTAGCCTCGTCTGGACACATGGATGTTTCCCATAAACATAAATATACACCGATCTGATTACAGCAAAGACAACGTCTGCAAAATAGACTCCAGAGTATTTCGTTCCGTATTGACAGGTGCCATTTTCTTTTTTAAATTACATTTATATATCTGCATTTATGTCAAAACCTCGAGACTTTCAGACATCAACATGTCATTTATTAATATGTATTCATGTCTAAATGTCATATAAACATGTTTTCCTGTTCTATTTTGTCTGGAAACTATTCCAACAGGTTTGCGTGTCGCCTGAAAAATAGGCGTCGGTCCTATTTCACGCAGGCGGTGTGCAAGATCTAACCTGTTACCAAGGGAACCCAAATATAAACGCTCACGCCACGCAGGCGGTGTGCAAGATCTAACCGGTTACCATGGGAACCCAAATATAAACGCTCGCGCCACGCAGGCAGTGTGCAGGAGGCCTCAGACTCACCTGCAGCTTCCCCCAGAGGCGACATTTACTGCAGCCGACACAGTCCATGATCCTGGAGATGTTCTTAAAATGGAGGCGGAACTCCTCCTGAAGGATGGGAGACAGAGAGAGAGAGACAGAGAGACACAGAGAGAGAGAGAGACAGAGAGAGAGAGAGAGACAGAGAGAGAGAGAGAGACACAGAGAGAGAGAGAGACAGAGAGAGAGAGAGAGACAGAGAGAGAGAGAGAGACAGAGAGACAGAGAGAGAGACCGAGAGAGACATTCAGTTTCTGTTTACTGACCATAACACACACACCACTGCATTGTGTCCCTTATTTGCTGAATTATATGAAGGTTAGTGTGTGTGTGTGTGTGTGTGTGTGTGACTATGTGTGTGTGTGTGTGCATGTGTGTGTGTGTGAGACACTATATGTGTGTGTGTGTGTGTGTGTGTGTGTGTATGTGTGTGACTGTGTGTGTGTGTGTGTGTGTGACTGTGTGTGTGGGACTATGTGTGTGTGACTAAGTGTGTGTGAGACTGGGTGTGTGTGTGTGTGTGACACTGTGTGTGTGTGAGACTATGTGTGTGTGTGAGTGTGAGATTATGTGTGACTATATGTGTGTGTGTGTGAGACTATGTGTGACTATATGTGTGTATGTGAGTGTGTGTGTGAGACTATGTGTGACTATATGTGTGTATGTGAGTGTGTGTGTGAGACTATATGTGACTATATGTGTGTGTGTGTGTGTGTGTGTGTGTGTGAGACTATGTGTGACTATATGTGTGTGTGTGTGTGTGAGACTGTGTGAGACTATATGTGTGTGTGTGTGTGTGTGTGAGACTATATGTGACTATATGTGTGTGTGTGAGTGTGTCTGTGAGACTATATGTGACTATATGTGTGAGTGTGTGTGTGAGACTATGTGTGACTATATGTGTGTGTGAGTGTGTCTGTGAGACTATATGTGACTATATGTGTGTGTGTGTGTGTGTGTGTGTGTGAGACTATGTGTGACTATATGTGTGTGTGTGTGTGTGAGACTGTGTGAGACTATATGTGTGTGTGTGTGTGTGTGTGAGACTATATGTGACTATATGTGTGTGTGTGTGTGTGACTATGTGTGACTATATGTGTGTGTGTGTGTGAGACTGTGTGAGACTATATGTGTGTGTGTGTGTGTGAGACTGTGTGTGACTATATATGTGTGTGTGTGTGAGTTTGAGTGTGTGTCTGTGTATCTTTGTTAAACACAGGGATGCACAAATAAATCAGACCGGTTTCTGGCTTCACTGTTCACTGCTCCACAAAAAAAAGAAAGAGAACAAAAAGCCACCTGCTCTGTTTGAAAGCACCAAGACACACACACACACACACACACACACACACACACACACACACACAGCGGCTCGTATCTCTCCTCATGTTGCACGATGAGTCAACGGAAAAGATTTTGGTTTCACCTTTAATATTTTGGCTTCGATTTTGTGTCCGGCGAACATGGACTTCTCATCAAAGTGCATGGGGAACGCCCTGGAAGAAAAGAGGAGCAGCTGTTAGTCAGGACAGTAACACAGCTGGTAGTCAGGACAGTAACACAGCTGTTAGTCAGGACAGTAACACAGCTGGTAGTCAGGACAGTAACACAGCTGTTAGTCAGGACAGTAACACAGCTGGTAGTCAGGACAGTAACACAGCTGGTAGTCTGGACAGTAACACAGCTGGTAGTCTGGACAGTAACACAGCTGGTAGTCAGGACAGTAACACAGCTGGTAGTCTGACAGTAACACAGCTGGTAGTCAGGACAGTAACACAGCTGGTAGTCAGGACAGTAACACAGCTGTTAGTCAGGACAGTAACACAGCTGTTAGTCTGACAGTAACACAGCTGTTAGTCTGACAGTAACACAGCTGGTAGTCAGGACAGTAACACAGCTGTTAGTCAGGACAGTAACACAGCTGTTAGTCTGACAGTAACACAGCTGTTAGTCTGACAGTAACACAGCTGGTAGTCAGGACAGTAACACAGCTGGTAGTCAGGACAGTAACACAGCTGTTAGTCAGGACAGTAACACAGCTGTTAGTCAGGACAGTAACACAGCTGTTAGTCAGGACAGTAACACAGCTGTTAGTCAGGACAGTAACACAGCTGTTAGTCAGGACAGTAACAGCTGTTAGTCAGGACAGTAACACAGCTGTTAGTCAGGACAGTAACACAGCTGGTAGTCAGGACAGTAACACAGCTGGTAGTCAGGACAGTAACACAGCTGTTAGTCAGGACAGTAACACAGCTGGTAGTCAGGACAGTAACACAGCTGGTAGTCAGGACAGTAACACAGCTGTTAGTCTGACAGTGTTACTGTCCTGACTAACAGTAACACAGTCAGTCTATACATCTGTTGCTCTGATTGGTTGTAGGTCTTTCTGTTGCTCTGATTGGTTGTAGGTCTATATATCTGTTGCTCTGATTGGTTGTAGGTCTATCTGTTGCTCTGATTGGTTGTAGGTCTATATATCTGTTGCTCTGATTGGTTGTAGGTCTATCTGTTGCTCTGATTGGTTGTAGGTCTATCTGTTGCTCTGATTGGTTGTAGGTCTATCCGTTGCTCTGATTGGAAAACCTTTCCAGGCCTGGAATTTGCCTTTTTTTAAATTCCATAACTTTTCCAGGTTTTTTTCAAAACGTTTGAACCCCAACTAGAACAAGTAGGCCTAAACAACTTGTGCCTTTACTCGCTCCCCCAAATTTACTGTCACGCACACTCAAATTTTGGTCTCAGTCCGGAGCCTTTCCTTACTTTGATCTCGTTGAAGAGCTGCAGCAGCAGCTCCTTGGTGGCTCCGTCCTCCTGAGCGTTCCCCGTGTACAGGTTGACGAACGCTCGCTCGAAGTAGGGCGCCACCTTGTAGAGCGCGCGCAGCTCGATGAGGTACAGGAAGTAGAGGTTCTTCAGCCGCCGCGTGCCCTCGCCCTTCGTCTCCGCCGTGTCGAAGCGCTGCCGGAACTCCTGGGGGTTCGGACCCCACACCGAGCGGCCCCAGCCCTCTGAGGAGACAACACACCGACAGTTTAACCACCAGGGAGGCTCCCGCTTAGCCGATCGGTCGACCAATCGGTAGTTTTGGTCTTAGTCGACTAAGATTTCTTTAGTCCATTAGTCATTTTTTATGCTTATTCATGCTTAATTACTTATTTCCAAGAAACTTCTGAGCACATTTATGGTAAACACAAGATTTAAAGTGGTGCTTTTGCAGGATTAATTGTGGAGAAACTCAGTTTTACAGATGGTTAATTAACTACATTTATATTGTGCTTTTCTAGTCTTAACCACCTCTCAAAGAGCACAGCTCTGTCAATTAAATCAACTAATCCATTAGTCGACTAAATCCTATAAGTGTTAGTCGACTAAGAAGTTCTTTAGTCGAGGACAGCCCTATCGTTTACATGTACCCGTATATATATATATATATATATATATATATATATATATATATATATATATTTATTTATATATGCCGTTATTATATATGCCGTCAATGCAGCCAAGAGCACGCCAGACCTGTAGGTGGCGGTATTAACGAGAAGCTCAAGCCCACGTTAGCCAATCAGAATCCCCAAAATAGGAACAACAGCAACCAATCACGTCCTCTCTCTCTCTCTCGGCTGCATAAACCTCCGTTTGTCTCAGTTTACGTGCAAATGTGCAAACGAAGATCTCAAAAATCTCCACTCTGGCCGGAGGTTTTAGAAAGACTCGGTTTCAGAGGAGAATTCTCCGTTTGCAGGTAAACTCAGGGCACAAACGAAGGGAAACGTCTCTTCATCTCTCTTAGTCAGCTTAGATTTCTG
>CM046788.1:41380894-41383394 GCA_025617405.1 Perca schrenkii
TCCCGATATATTTTGGCTGAATATCGATATACGATATATATCCCGATATTTTATTTTTTTTTCCGCGAAGTGAGAGCAAATGTTCAGTCAAAGCCCAAATCAAATATGACATGTCACAAGAAGTTTCATAGAAACAGTTGCAAAATCAAATAAATAATAAACCGGTTTCTTCACCTGGTTCATGATTAAATGCTCAGCTGTTCAAATAACAATAAAATGTAAACCTAAATACTGTATAACAGCAGTACCTTTTTTGAAATCAAAGCTCCATAGGCTATTTGTGATTCGTTCCAAAGGTCAATTAAGCTTTTGATATTAATATAATCTACTTTGTTCAAAATGTAATGCCTCATGCCTGTAAGCCTAGGTTATAGTCCCATTCTTCCACTTGATAGGCTACTGCTTCCACTTAAGTAAACTAAAAGATGAACTATCAACTACAAAACAAAGAAACTAATTAATGTGTTAATACAAAGAATATTTATTATGATCGGTTCACAGATCTGAGTCCAAACGGAAACTTCACCCTTCTGATCTAAGAGGTTCTGCTTCAAGGTGAAGTTTAAACAGACTGAAATGTCCAGGCTCATTCCTCCACTATTTATTTCTGTATGTATTTATGCGTTACATGTAATTTTAACGAGCACTGAGCTCCAGATCCTGCAGCCGCAGACGGTTTCTGCCCCGCTGTAGCTTCTCTCCGTCCGCCTGCCGCCGGCAAACTTAGTGGAACTTTCCGCCGATATCGACATACAGTTCGTCCTGGACTACGTGTAAGATCCTACCGATCACCGCTCTGTCTTTGGCCGGTCCGATCTGGATCAGCGGGGACCGGCGCAGCAGCGAGGTGAAGCTGTGTTTCTGCCCGGGGGAAGAGACGCTGCGGCCGGCCACGGAGCTCTCCGCCTCCCGCTGCCGCCGGAGCTCAGATTGCTGGTCGAAGGCGGCGTATATAATCATAAAACACATCGTCACCTGTTAAATGTTATCCATTGCTGTTTGTTCTTTTCATTTCCTCTATCGAACATAATTAAGCAGCACAAAAGTCCGGCATCTTTAGCGTTGATCTGAATGCTTCGGACCCCTGTTCCAAGATGGCGGCGGGTTTTGACGTATGTTTAGAACCTCACGGCGACATCTCTATGGGAGCAAGGATCACATTTGAACTATATCGATATATGCGATATGGTTTAATTCCATATCTCATTTAAAAATATATCGATATATTTGTTTATATCGATATATCGCCCAGCCCTAATTTGGGTGATAATTTATATAACACACACACACACAAAAAATGTGATTCTTAGACACACACACACACACACACACACACACACACACACACACACACACACACACAAAAATGTGTTACTCATACACACACACACACACACACACACACACACACACACACACACAAAATGTGATTCTTAGA
This sequence comes from Perca schrenkii, assembly GCA_025617405.1. NCBI lineage: Eukaryota > Metazoa > Chordata > Actinopteri > Perciformes > Percidae > Perca > Perca schrenkii. The sequence goes on from CM046788.1 coordinate 41,382,333, forward strand.
CACACACACACACACACACACACACACACACACACACACAAAAAATGTGATTCTTAGACACACACACACACACACACACACACACACAAACAGACACACACACACAGTGTGGATATTGTTTTTATATACACACGCACACAGACAGTCACACACACAAACACACACACAAGCATACACACACACACAAACGCACACACAGCCAATGAGAATTGAGTGAGTGTCACTCTGACTTTGTGCACAGTTTCTGTCAATGAGAAACCCATTTCTGCATGAGTAAATGTTGATTTAAACTGATTGTGTGTCCACACACACACACACACACACACACACACACACACACACACACACACACACACACGTTCCTCAGTGTGCTGTAAACACTTCCACTCACACAACGGGATTAGTGTAAATATTGGGAAGAACGTGTCAAATAAGCTGCTCGTTGGGAGCCAAAGTCCAAAAAGTCTTGTCTGTCTGTCTGTCTGTCTGTCTGTCTGTCTGTCTGTCTGTCTGTCTGTCTGTCTGTCTGTCTGTCTGTCTCTCCCTCTCTCCCTCTCTCCCCCTCCCTCCCCCTCTCCCTCAGAACTCACCCGGTAGTATCTGAAGTAGTCCTTCTCTGTCAGCCTCTTGATCCGAGGGTAGATCTTGAAGTTGTTGAAGACGTCGATGCTCTCCACGTCACAGAAGCAGTCGTCCAGGACGCCCGTCAGCTGTTCAAAGACACTCATCATCATCATCATCACCATCATCATCATCACCACCATCATCATCATCACCGTCATCATCATCACCATCATCATCATCATCATCACCACCACCACTACCTCTGCTTTACGTCAGAGCTGCAACCATCACTCCACCAATCGCTGGGCAGAGATAAATCACCAACTCTTTTGATAACTGCTTATTCGTACGTTGTTTTTCATGAAACCAAAATGACAGAAAAAAAAATGCTGATTTTCTTGAGTCTCTAAAAGATGGAGAATTCATCTTCTCTCGGTTTCATATCAAACAGAACGAGACGTGCACGGACATGGCCCGGGACTTAGAGAAACTGGGATG
>CM046788.1:41393394-41415661 GCA_025617405.1 Perca schrenkii
TTTGATAGGGACCGTTCATGTTTATGAACATTGTTGGATAAAAAACACCATGTGAATATGCCAGAATTAGTAAATAAATAACTAGTTTTCATCTGCAGTCCCTATAGGCAGGTGACATACGACTAACATAGAGACAGCCAGCAAGATTATGTAACACTTTGTATACCAAACATGCATACTTGAAATGTTTGAAATTGTCAAAGCTTAAAAATGTACGTCACTCTAAGATATTTGATTTTGTGCTATGCCCCTGATTGCAATTGTGAAATGACAATGCCTTTTAATTCAAACGTTTTTTATGGCTTTCTTAAATAGAGATTCAATGCTTTTTTTAAGAGTAGTTATGCTAGTTAATGACCAGTTTATAAAACAAAACTCAATATGTGAAAATATCATAGTATATATAGAAAAACTTGGCAGCTTTGGTGTCAAGAAATGGCCTAACTTGTTTAAAATTAAGCAAATTGAATTGAACTTTATTTAAAGGGGTGATAGAATTATTATATAGGGTATTTCACACTGGTCTCCTAATAGGGTATGTAACATTGGTTGGGCTGAAAATTGCCCGAATGCTATTTTATGGGCCCTTAACTACGCTGTGAATATGGCTCTATTTGTAACAAGAGCTTTTCTTCCAAATATGGTATGCTCATGAATATTCAGAATGAGCTGCGCGCTGATTGGTTTGTGCGAACCACATAGAAACACATTGGAGACGAGAAAGCAGGTCTCATATTTCAGACACTGCAAAGTTATACATTGTTTGTCTATTTCGTTATTAAAGTCACTTCTGAGACTTTTTTATGCGATAAATCAACTATATAAAGCTCAAATATGGGCCGTTTTACGAAAATTGATGGTTAATTGCAAATTTGGTAAGACGTGTCGGACTTTAGGAGGAGCTCCACACAGTCTGAGGAGAAAGCGGCAGCCTCCATACCCAGTGAATGTCACCGTTTCTCGGTTACTTACTACCGGGGCTCGGGGCTGCCAGTTTCCGGCAATTCTAGAGTATATTTACAGCTAGAATTTCGTCACGCCACTTATATATCAGCTACCCCAAGGTCATATAAAAGCTAACAATTGTGTCCGATTTCAATTTAATGCATTTTTGTGAATTTTAGAGGTCTTGTTAGGAGGAGGCAAGCTAGCTAGCTCTCATTGATAGAGCTCCATCCAGCTCACTCGCGGATAGGGTTGGGCATCGAGAACCGATTCCTAATCGGAATCGTTTAAAAAATGACGATTTGGTTTCAAATCCGATCATCACTTTCCAATTTAACATGCGCAAGTTTGGGTTTCCGTAGCGGCCAGGCGCTTGTTGTGTTGCAGCCTTGGAGCTCAGTAAGCGGTGCTCTGGCGTGCTTTTATTTTACGTTGAAAAAGCCCCGTCAAACTGCAACCCACATTTGAATCAAAATAAAACTTTCCTCTTATTTGTGAAATAAGCATTTGACCCGTTTCAACTCCACCCTCAAAGAATCGGAATCGAAAATCGATGAGAACCGGCATCGAAAGGAAGAATCGGACTTGGAATCAGAATCGTTAAAATCCAAACGATGCCCAACCCTACTCGCGGACCAGAGGCATTTATTTCCCTGATCGTTTGTTTAAAGTGATGGTTGGGAGTAATTTCACCCTAGGGTCCTTTGCACCATGACCTCGAGCCAAACACCCCCCCCAGAAGCTTTTTTCACCTGGGTCTAACATGGGGAGAGTTAGCGTAGAGTAGCGTTAGCCGCTGAATAGCTTAGTGCAGGGGCTAATGGACCCACGTTTGTATCTCTTAAATGACCCCACTAATAATGCCCAAAATGATACCAAACTTCTACACTAGTACATATAGGTTATGTACTCATAAAACAATGGATTGGAAAGTTTGTAAGTACACCAGAAGTTTAGGAACACTTGCCTGCTCTCTTCTGCTCTCTGCTGCTGCTGCTGCTACCTGCAGTTAGACGAGGGCTTAGGGACCGTCTACAAATTACTACACTTAAAAGAGATACAACAAAAATATTTATTAATTTAATGATTAAATAAAGTAATGTCTCCAAACTTACCTCAGTTACTACTTGTCTCATGCTAGTTATACTAAAGCACTTACTTAAAAAAAAAAAGTTAAATTAAAAAATATTTTTGATGCATCTCTTTTCGGTGTTGTAATTTGTAGATGGCTCTAAGCGTCTAACTGCAGCTAGCAGCAGCAGCAGCAGAAGCCAGCAGGCAAGTGTTATTTAGATAAACTTCTGGTGTACTTACAAACTTTCCAATCCATCGTTTTATGAGTGCATAACCTATATGTCCTACTGTAGACGTTTGGTATCATTTCGGGCATTATTAGTGGGGTCATTTACCAGATACAAACGTGGGTCCATTAGCCCCTGCGCTAAGCTATTCAGCTGATAACGCTGCTCTACGCTAACTCTCCCAATGTTAGACCCAGGTGAAAAAAGCTTCTGCGGGGGTGTTTGGCTCGAGGTCATGGTGCAAAGGACCCTAGGGTGAAATTACTCCGAACCATCACTTTAAATAACTCAACACACATACCCATTATAAGATTAACTGGAACCTGTGGTAAGATCCAGCCGTGACGGAGCTCCATACCTCACATCAGGCCGGTTTAGCCATCAATCTTCGTAAAATGGCCCATATTTGAGCTTCATATAGTTGATTTATCGCATAAAAAAGTCTCAGAAGTGAATTTAGTGGTAAAACAGCAGATGAACAATTTCTGCCTGACGTATTCAGAAGACTAACTGACCTCAGATCAGTTAGTGGCCTATGTAAATTTTGGGGCGTTACAAAGCCAAATAAGGAGGAGTTGAGAAGTTGACGTCAAATTTGAGCTTTGTTCAAATTCGCCCGTTTTCAGCTACAGTTTCAAATTGTGAGATTTGCAGAGGAAAGAGGTGTCAATGATATCTTCCTTTACTTCTATAATCTGTGCAAAACAACCAATGTGTCCTCTTATCCAATGACACTGAAAGTGTATTTTATCTTGAATAAAAAAAATTGCATCAGGATTCATTTGTTATCTCTCCGCATTTATGTCCATTTTTAACCGATTCACGAGGCATCATTACACCCCTAAGTAATGACACTTCTGATGGACCACTCCGTTAAATTAAAACTTACCTTCACAAGTCAAAACAGTGTTGCAGTTGTCATACAGAGCACATTGCATTAGCCTATACTCTGGGGGAAACAATCTGCGCCACAATATCCAACTAAACGCCTAAACTAAAGTGCCTGTAGCTGGCTTCAAACATCAGATTTAAACATGTCAAAGGATTGTTTTAGCACCTGTCGCTACCAAGGGGGTGAGCGAGCATCTGGAAAGTGTTCCTCCTATGGGGAGATTCTAGGCTAACAAGCCATCACCCGCCGTTAGCATCACATTGACTCCCATTCATTTTGACCTCACTTTGACAGTGAATAATTTTACATCTGAAGTGTTTAAAGACTCTATTTGTCCGTTGTTTATTTCTAAAGAAACACGACAATGTATAAAAGGCTCCATTACCTTGTAGCTTACGTTATGGCTCCGTAGCAGACGCTGTTATAAAAATAGGCTAACGATTGGGTCATAACCACGAGAATTACTGTCACACAGTAGAGGAATTACCGTATAGTACAGGAGAAGCTTTCTTCTACTGTCTATGGTCGCCACCAGAGAGGTTAGCTGTTAGTAAGCGAATGTTAGCTGCGTGTTAGCTAGCTTAAGCACTTGCAAACATAATACTGCATAGCTTTCTGATGTAGCCACATTCCACGATAACACCAATAACGTACTGTCAAAAGGCTTTAGCTTAACATACAGAAATATAGTTATCCTAAAACTGACATTTGGATGCTTGACTTGGTTACAAAGTTCTTTAGCTTCAATTACAGAAGTATACAGTAGTTAGCCTAAAACTAGTCTCGCTTTGCCAGACCTTCCTACACAGCGCTACAGAGGAGGGTCTGGCTAGTCCACACAGCATTCCTGGATGGGAGAAAAACGTGCTCTGTGTTTATTGGCATTTCTTTAAACCAACAGTGTTTGGAATAACGCCGTTTAAAAGAACGGCGTTAGGTAACAGCGTTATTTTTTTCAGTAACGGGTAATCTAACAAATTACTTTTCCCGTTGTTACAACGCCGTTAACGTTACTGGACGTTAAATGTGGCGCGTTACTATGGTTACTATGCACTGATTGAATAAACTGTGTAATCCGAACACACCCCTGGCTCGCAGCTAGTGAGGAGGTGGGTTAATAACGAGGTAAGCGATTATGATTGGCTAAGGCAGAGTCATGTTTCATGGTAGCCAATCAGAGCCAGTGTTTTTACACACACGGCAGCACACACGCCACACGCACACACAACAGCTAAACAGAGATTCGATGAAGCAGCAGAGATGGCGAGTCAGGAGCAATTCGATGAAAAGTTGGCGTTTTCAAGGTTGAGATATAAGCACTACTTCAAATTCATTGTGGTCAAAGGCAAGAACGTGCGTGTAATGTGTACATTATGTCCAGGAACGAAGACTTTGTCGACATCCGTTGTAAGCAACTCTAATTTAATGAAGCATCTCACAACGACACACATCTACAAAGCTAGTGGCCAAAAACACCGATACCTCCACCACAGATGATAGCTCGCCGTCCTCTAGCAAAGAAGGACTCGGAGCAAAGTCCTCCAAGCAGCAAAAGCCTCACAACAAAAACCTATGACACAGGCTGAAGTCAACCGTATGATAGGCAGGTATGTTGTTAAAAGTTGGCCTATGTGTGTCATATAAGTTTATATGGAGCAACTTTTTTTTAACAGTAACGCAAATAGTTACTTTCCCTGGTAATGAGTTACTTTTATTATAGAGTAATTCAGTTACTAACTCAGTTACTTTTTGGAACAAGTAGTGAGTAACTATAACTAATTACTTTTTTAAAGTAACGTTCCCAACACTGTAAACCAATCACAATCGTCGTGGGCGGGGCTAAGCTCCGGACGGAGCCACGGTGCCTCTGCTAAATAGTCTCAGGAAGGAACTGGTTTTGGTGGAACATGTGGACATTCAAAAGTAGTTTTACTCGTGCAACAAAAAACTCACATTGGACAGATAGTCTAGCTAGCTGTCTGGATTTACCCTGCAGAGATCTGACAGAAATCTGGCGGAACCTGAACAATCCCGGAAATGAAACGAGCCTAAAACCTACATTTGGGTATTTTACTTGGAAATTAAATGCTTGCTGCACATGCAATGTTGTGCATAAAGTTTGCCAAGTGTCTTACCATTTTTCCTGTACTGTTAACAAAGTTAACAATGATATCAATCATATCACATCCATACAGCGTTAATAGTGTACAACTGTTAAAAATTGTATCAGATCAGTACTCCAGTTTTGTAATACATTTACTTTTGTTCTCAATGTGTAGATATGGCTGCTGTGAGCTGTCTGCTGTCTGAAGATCAGTTTCTGTGCTCCATCTGTCTGAATTTGTTCACGGATCCTGTCAGCACACCATGTGGTCACAACTTCTGCAAAATCTGCATCACTGATCGCTGGGATGTTAATTACAGGTGCCAGTGTCCCCTGTGTAAGGAGGCTTTTACCAAAAGACCTGATTTGAGGGTCAACACTTTGTTCTCTGAGATGGTTGCTCAGTTCAGACAGTCAGCTCAACAGATAGCCAGCAGCTCAGAGCAACAAGCGGCCAAACCAGGAGAAGTTCCCTGTGACGTCTGCACTGGAACCAAACTGAAGGCCCTGAAGTCCTGCCTGGTGTGTCTGGTCTCCTACTGTGAGACTCACCTGGAGCCTCATCTGACAGCTTCACGTCTGAAAAGACATCAGCTGATCGACCCTGTGAAGAACCTGGAAAGCAGGATGTGTACAACGCACGATAAACCTCTGGAGCTGTTCTGTAAGACCGACCAGACATGTGTTTGCACACACTGTCCTGCTTTAGACCACAAGACACATGAGTTTGTTCCTCTGAAAGTGGAATATGAAGAAAAGAAGGCGGATTTGATGAAGACAGACGCTGAAATTCAGCAGATGATCCAGAAGAGACGACTGAAGGTTCAGGAAATCAAACTCTCAGTGAAGCGTAGTAAGGAAAAAACGCACATGGAGGTAGCAGAAGGTGTTCGGGTTTTCGCTTCCCTGAAGCAGTCTGTTGAGAGAGGCCTGAATGAGCTCATCAAAACGATAGAAGAGAAGCAGAAAACAACACAAAAACAGGCCGACGCTTTCATCAAAGAGCTGGAACAGGAAATCTCTGAGCTGAAGAAGAGGAGCACTGAGCTGGAGCAGGTCTCACGCTTTGCAAAGTTTCCCATCCTTAAAAGATGCTCCACCCACCAAAGACTGGACATACGCCAACGTCCACCCACCATCATTTGACGGGATTTTGTGGATAGCTGTGAATCAGCTCGCGAAGACACTCGGCAAAGAGATGAAAAAGCTGCTCGCTGAGTCTGAGCTGAAGAGGGTCCAGCAGTATGCAGTGGATGTGATTCTTGATCCTGATACAGCACATGCTGAACTCTTCCTCTCTCACAATGGGAAACAGGTGAATCATGTTGATGTAGAGAAAAATCTCCCAGACAACCCAGAGAGATTTTCCCATTATAATTTTGTTTTAGGAAAGCAGAGTTTCTCTTCAGGCAGATTTTACTTCGAGGTTCAAGTCAAAGGGAAGCCTAAGTGGAATATAGGAGTGGCCCGAGAGTCGATCGACAGGAAGGGACTAATCAGAATGACACCTGACGATGGTTTCTGGACGATATGGTTGAGAAATAGAAATGAGTACAAAGCTCTTACTGGCCCTTCAATCCGTCTCTCTCTGAAGTCTCCTCCTCAGAAGGTGGGGGTGTTTGTGGATTATGAGGAGGGTCTGGTCTCCTTTTATGACGTAGATACTGCAGCTCTTATCTACTCCTTTACTGGCTGCTCCTTCACTGAGAAACTCTTCCCATTCTTCAGTCCCTGTAGGAATGATGGTGGGGAAAACTCTGCCCCTCTGATCATCTCTCGTGTCAATAAAACTGCCTGATCAGCGGAGGTTGTCAGTGGTGATCCAGAATTAACATCTGCAGGATTTAATGGTGTGGAGATGGTTAAAACATTCAGAGTTTTGTTTTTTGTTTAAAATCTGCAGAGAATCCATGGAAAATTCTGCAGAATTATGCGTCCGCAGAGTCCCCTGTGGCCTTGCTGATTAATTAAGCAATAGTCTGGATCAACGGAAGAACTTTTCCAGGATAATTGATTTCTTCTGCTCTCTGTGTGTTGCCGTTCTCAAACTCAAACTTCTTTTCAGAAAACAACAACAAACTTTGAGCAAGCAAGTTACAGTACACACTGAAAATGGCATGTTTTAAAGCAAATTTGGATCGTGCAACAAGGCAGGCCTGCCTGGTTCTTGGTTTTGGGAGCGATTGGTGGGATTTCTGTGGAAGTACACACAGCGGTACACTGATAAGAGCCAAGTTTAACCATGTTTAGCCGAGACTAATTGAGCAATACCAATGAATCATTGCCAATAAGACATATACTTACGTTGTAAATATGTACCAGACAAAGTTTTTATAATACAGTACTGACACAGCAGTCAATACCAGGAAGCTGATGGATTAGAGACACAAAGCAAAGATTTCTTGTCACTTATGGCAACATAAATTCAATGGTAATGCACAGTGTTTTAATTTAAATATGTTGGGTCATTCTTTATCGTTTGTGTCATTGTGTCGTACAGATTCAGGATTTGAACATGAACTGAAGGAGTTCAGTTTGTGTTGCTGTTAAAACGGTGGATTTGTTTTTAATTCTAAGGCTTTTTAAAGAGAAAATATACTTGTACGTATAATCTGTTAAACTCAACAATCTAGTCATGAATAATATTGATTTTAGTTGGTTAAATTGTCAAATTACTCAACTGTGGATACAATCATTATCACATTATTTTATTGTGTTTGCCTTTAGGCTCTGGCTTGTTTAAATTGCTATTTCTCTGAATTACATCCTGTTACTTTGCTCCCATTTATTTGGGTTTTTGGTTAGTTGATTTAAAGGTGCATGTGTGATTGTTGGTATTTGAACTTAACTGCCGAACCAATACAACCCCGCCTTCAGAAGCTCCGCCCCCCAGATTCATCAACAGATAACTACTGGCCGGCCGGCACATTCACATGCTCCATTCCTAGAAAATAGAGAGCTAGGGGACCATAAGGAGATATTCCCTGAATTTGATAAAAAAAGTGTATTGGATTAACATCACTTACTATAGCTTTAAGTTAAGTAGTCAATGTAAAATAGTCAAAAAATAGTAAAATAATTGAACGAACTCCTGGGTGAAAGTAACATGTTTGACCCAACCATTCATCCCGGATATTAGGTAAGCATGCATGTGTATGTATGCATATGCAAGTGTCTGAATACTTGTAACGTGGCTTATGAATCATAGAAATCTGTAAATATGAGAGTTGTATGTATGATTTGTAAAACAAAAAAACTGTAAAATAAACCGGTTGTTGAACACAAGGCCTGAGTAAGAAGTGAGTTAAGCACCAAACACTGAACAGAAAAGTCTGGTTTACACATTCATGATAAATGCATTGTTTTTTTTTTCCAGTGGCTGCTTCAAAATAAAAGCTCCCAGTGTGTTTCACCAGTTGGATGCTTTTAATGTGAAGCAGTGGCAGGAGGAAATGTCGTTTCCACCAGCAGTGATTAAATACAGTGTGGCTGTAGGAGAGTGAACAGCCAAGAGTGAGGCTGATATTACAACCCAGTCTCACGGTAGTTCGTGAAATGGTCACGTTATTTAATCTATAGAGAGACGAAGTCCCGCCCCCTTCTACTTCCGACCAATGGGACCTACAGTACAGGCCAAAAGTTTGGACACACCTTCTCATGGTTATGGTCAGGGTTAATTAGTGGAATTATTTCCCTTATTAATAAAAAAGCAAAGGGTGGCTACTTTGAAGAATCTAAAATATAAGACATGTTTTCAGTTATTTCACACTTTTTTGTTAAGTACATAATTCCATATGTGTTCATTCATAGTTTTGATGCCTTCAGTGAGAATCTACAATGTAAATAGTCATGAAAATAAAAAGGAAACGCATTGAATGAGAAGGTGTGTCCAAACTTTTGGCCTGTACTGTATATTTCGAAAAAATATGAACGAGAGTCAACGGAGAGATAATAATAATTTTTTGATCCCGTTTGAATTGAGCCATGCATTACAAATATGATGTTTGTCAATTTAAAAGATCATTTTTCAACCGTCTTGGTTTGTTGTTAAACTGTTGAAGTGTAAGACTGGGAAAATACAAAATTACAAAGACTACACACGTCAATGTCTCATGGATGACGTCTCGCTGAAGCTACGATGTCTGTGTGTATCGTACGGGGGATGTCATGTTACCCAGCAGTAGGGCTGGGCGATATGGCGAAATTTCAAATATCACAATATTTTTGACCAAGTACCTCGATATCGATATCACAACGATGTAGTGTTGACTATTGGTGCTTTCACAAAATATTTACACAATGAGATTTTTGATAAATAATCATCATTAATGTGGATATAATGATTAAGAGGGTAAAGGCAAATAATAGAAGAGCTAGAACAGTCTGGTAAGTTCAGAAAAGTACATCACTTTACTGTAATACAACCTTTAAAACCAGGAAAACACACTTAAGCCATATTACGATATCCAAAATCTAAGACGATATCTGTGCCTTAGCCTGTTCAGTTGGGTCAGATTTAAAACGGACACTTATACTTGTTGAGGATTTTGACTGATAGGCTAGAATCCGAGTTGTAGATACATTGAAATACCATTGCTACCAGTAAGAACGTTATTGTGGATATGGTTTACTGTGCACAGAAACCTGCTGCATGAAGACAAAGGGTGAGTTGTTAGTTTCTGTAATAAATCTGGATACATTAAGAAAGCTATACAGTATCATGTTTGGTAACACACGGCACAGAGAACTGAACGTCTGGCACTGAGCACGAATCTACCCTTCACAGCTGTCGGCCTTTTTTATTTTGATAACCACTTTGATAACCACCAGTAAAAACAAAACTAAAAACCTTCCTCCAGACACCAAGCATCCACACGGACCGGTTCTGAGTCTAAGACCAGCAGGAACCTGAATATCAGGATGCTGTAAACACACACACCCAGTGTCACTCTAACTTCCTGCACAGACTGAATACTTTTCACAGAGTTTCTGCCAATGAGAAACCCATTTCTGTGTAAGTAAGTGTTGATTTAAACCTTGTGTTGTCTTCACCATCGTCCGTAAACTTGTCATTCTGGGTCAAAATTGAAAAATTCTCGCTTTTTTGGGACTTTTTCTGACATTTGTGTTGCTTTTTCTATGCAATTTGGCGTTTCTTTTTTTTTTTTACGTTTTTATCCCTCTTTTCAACTCTTTTTTTAAGTCATGGTCAATAAACCTAATAAAGACAAGATAAAATGACATTATACCTATTTTTTTGCGTTTGAAAAAAAGCAGAAATTCTGATTTATTTTGACTAATAGAATAGTAAAGATCAGAGGATGTTGAATGCATCACAGACTGGTTTATGCCAAAGTTTGGGTCAGGATGCTGTTTTGAAACCATTTAAACTTTTTTTTTTTTTTCAAATGCCATGAAATTATATAAAACAACCAAAATGGAAGTAATCAATAATCTTACCTGCGAAGAACATGGATGCATGGATGTACAAGTTGTCTGGGTTCCATACAACATGCATGCATCCATGTTATTTTGGGGCAATTTGGTTGTTAAGAAACCCAAATTTCTGATACAAAAATCTTTGAAAACGGATCAAATTTGACCCGAGGACAACACAAGGGTTAAACAGATTGTGAACCAGATTGTGTGTGTGCGTGTGTGTGTGTGTGTGTGTGTGTGTGTGCGTGTGTGTGTGTGTGTGTGTGTGTGTGACGACGTTATGTCCCGCCCTTCTCTGCCTCTGATTGGCTAGTACACGTTGCCTTCGTTGGTCGGATTGGTTACGTTAAGACACGAGGAGTGTGATTGGTTAGAGTTGCGGAAACAATGCAATGGTAAGCCAATCAAGGCGGAGTAAGTCAGAATAGGGCGGGACATGCCGTCGCCATCCTAGGAAACGTAAATCCACGTGGAGCACCCCCCGTGTTCTCCTCTCGTGCTAGTCGGGCTGTTGTTGTTGCTGTGGAGATAGAACTGGTCCGACAGAGTTTAGCTCGCTTTGGACTCCCAACAGGAACACAACGGTACCGTTTAAAGAGGACGGGCAGCTGTCCAGCGTCTGGTTGGGTCCCTGAACACACCGCAGCCCCCCCCCGGTGGTAAGTACCGTTCATCACCAGCTGATCATATTTACACTTTCAACACCCGGATGGAGACTAAAGTTCAGCTCTACTCAGGCACCAAGTCCCTCTCTTCCTCTCATGGCATATAGAATATATATTCATCACCTTCTCATATGTTAGGCAAGCTACTGGGGAACTTTAGGGAGCTAACCTACTGGTTATAATACATTAACTTTAACCATGTTGCTGTAGCTTAGCTTGCTCCATTTAACCTACTGGTTATTCTCTTATATTCTGTCTATGGTTATAATACATTAATGAAGCTAACATTAGCCCACAGAGAAACGGAGCAAGCTAAGCTACAGCAGCATGGTTAAAGTTAAAGACTGTACCTGATAAAAGAGCTAAGCTACTCCAAAGCTGTTTAGTTCAGAAAACAGGCTTGTTATTAAGATGGAGGAAAACTAGTCACACTATTTCCCAATACTGCTGGTGATACAAGTTGGATTTATCAGCCCAGGCTGCTAATGGACGATACTTTTAATTTACCAGAAAGTTTAGATTAGATTAGATTAGATTCAACTGTATTGGCTTTGTGCAGAGTACAAGTACAAAGACAACGAAATGCATTGCTTCCTTTAGGTTTGTGATCCAAGTTGGATTTATCAGCTGTGTAATATGAACAATGTATGAACAACATGTACAGATATGTGCAATTTAGCAGTAACGTTATAATAGTAGTGAGAATAATATAGATATATGCAGTTTATTAACAGAATATATTATAATAAATATTATATTCAGTATGAACCATATAGACAGATATGTACAGATATGTGCAGTTTGGTAACAGTACCATTGTAGTGCAGAAACAGTACCATTATAAGAGTAGTAAGAATAAGTGTATGTGCAGGATGAATAGTATGAAGAGCAGTAGAATATGGTTATGTATAAGTGTAAGTAAAGTATGTACATTTGTAAATAAATAGAACACTATGGGTGGGATAGGGTAGTGCACTTGTCCGGGAGGGGGGGTCATATTAACAAATGTCTGTTCAACCGGTTAGCATAAAAAACACTGGCATCTGCTCGGTACTTGATACCCAAAGCTCCAGTGTTGTATCAGTGCATCCATCAAATAGCCAGATAATAGCCTACATTTAAACAACATTAAAACCAGACTGATCTCATGAAGTGGCGTACGTATGACACGCCAATTCGTACGCCATTTTGGCGTGTTACCAAGACGCATAATCACCTTTTAGCGTGTTTATCAACGCCGTTTGGCCTCCATTGACTTACATTACCTTGTGATTGCGTGTCAGTTGACGCTGTAGAGAGTAGTATGAAAGCCCCAAAATCTGCATAGGGAGGTTGGTCGGGGGGGAGGATGGGTCAAACAACACAGGACTATCACCCAGGAGACCGGGGACCATGTCCCGCGTGTCACGTTTCCTAAAGCCAACCACCTGCATGAAGCTGGCCCCCCATGTCATCCAAACATTTTTAAAAACACTGCTATTCGTTTGTGCTGTAAAAATTATCGTTTGTGCTCTTAAGGGTATTAAGTAGGGCTGCTCCCTCTTTGTGGATTAGTGGACTAATCAGTGGTTTTTGTCTTAGTCAATTTAGATCTCTTTAGTCCATTAGTCATGTCTGATGCTGTTTTCATGCTGAATGACTTATTTCCAAGAAGCGTACGAGCACATCTCTGGTAAACACAAGAATTAAAGTGGTGCTTTAACATGACTCTTAGTGGAGAAACTCAGATTTACAGATCTGTCGATTAAATCAACTAATCGATTAGTCGATACAGTTGAATGAGCGTTAGTCGACTAAGAATCTCTTCAATCGAGCACAGCCCTAGTATTAAGTAATTAACCTTTACATTTTCTGGCCAGTGATGTCACCCAGCCCCCCATTAATGTCCAAATTTCCCCAAAATGATCTCAATCGTTCGTGCTGATTTGTGCCGTTAAAAGAAACATTTGTGCTACTTTGTTTTTTATGGGGCCATTCTAAAATGCTTCATGTGAAAGAGCTTAACGTGGTTTAATGTACCTAAACAACAATCAGTGTTCACCAAATTTGCCATGGCCATATCTTGTCATTAACACTTTAACCTGTCAAAAAACTAAACCGAAATCCAACGATTATAGAAGTTATCTCAAGTTAACGTTTTCTTCTTCATTCTTGATAATTTGTGGATGACATGGGGGGCATACACATGGATAGCTCAAAATGCATGCAGATAACACGCAACTTGGCTTTAGAAAGTGGTGTGCAAGTTTACGCAAAGTCATGACGTCACGTTGTTAAAAAAAAAAAAAAAAAAATGCTATGATCTGCAAAACAAAAAAGCTTCAAGTATGGTAATGCAACAGGAGGTCAGCTATTATTGTAAAACACACATCAGAATTGGACTTTTCACTGTCAGCGCTCATGACAATACAGATGACATTTTGCTAGACTACGGTTCTGGCTCGACACCGGCGAAGCAATTTTTCGATTTACTGCGATTTACTGCCCTAGCCTATCGGTTACAGAGGGCAGTCAAGTCAAGTTGGTTTTCTTGTCATTTCAACCATATAAATTGTATGGTGAAAAGAAATGTTTCAGCGTGGCTCAAGTGGTGTTACACCTTTTAAATATATAAAAATGATATTATATAAAAACCACATTATATAAAAATGACATACGAGACAGGCTTCATTTAGTGCACACACATAGACTATACATAAAGTGCAATTACTACTTAAAGTAGAGCATTTAAGACAGACGAGGGACAGGACAGACAACAGAAGACAGGGCATAAGTAGACTTGTAACAGAGCACTGATTGTTATAAGTTATTTTCACCGTGAGTAATACATTTCTTGAGATTTGCATGGTTGAAATCACCAGCAACAATAAATAGTCCATTCGGATGTGTGCTTTGGAGTTCACTGATAGCTCCGTAAAATTCAGCTAACGCATTGGTAGCATTAGCGCTTGGTGGGATGTAAACACAGAGTATAAACACAGCCGTGGATTCACGTGGAATGTAGACTGGTCGGCATTTAACAGTCACAAACTCAGTTGGAGTTGCAGTAGTTGGATACAAGCACCGCGTTTCTGCACCAGTGCGTGTTAACATATATGCACAGCCCACCTCCATGAGTCTTACCCAACATCTCTATCTGCTCGGAAGGCTAGCAGGCTTGATAACCCTTCCCTACAAGTGAGTTCTGATGTATGTTTTGCAATGATAGCTGACCTCCTGTTGCATTACGTTAGTTGAAGCTAGATTTTTTTGTTTTGCGGATCATAGCGTTTTTAACAACGTGACATCATGACTTTGCGTAAACATGCACGCCACTTTCTAAAGCTAAGTGGCCTGTTATCTGTACGCATTTTGAGCTATCCACATGTATGTCTACGCCATAAAAACAGCGGACGGGTTGGGTTTAGGAAAAGAACAACTGGACGGTTGGCTTAATTGCGTGAAGTTGGGAGTTTCGTTGAAGTTGGATGTAGTCCAGTCTGTTGTCTAATGAGCGGACACTTGCAAGCAGGATGGATGGGACAGGGGGCGGCTAGCGTTAGCTTTCCACCTAGCCCGAACTCCTGTCCTCGTTCCCCGTTTCCGCTTTCTCGCACACTGCTTTCGATGTCCCCTTCCCCAGCTAGCGGCATCGAGCGACACCGCAGGCTGAGGTGCTGGTCTGCGTAGCGAAGCTCGTAGTGTGTCGAGTCTGTAATAAAGTGTCCTGCATATTCTCCGATCTGTACCAATGTATCCCGGTGGTACACATATGCGGTAGTTTGAATGCACATAATTGCAAGGTTGCTGCTGAAAAGAGAGAGAGCTTGTTAGCTTAGCTTCAAGATGGCTGACTCTCGACTAACATCCACATCTGCTAGTGACAGTCCCATCCCCTATGGGCAGAACTAAACTTAGCACAAAAAGTAAGGAAATTTGTGTTTGGGAGATTATTTCTCTGTGGTAACAATGCAATAAATCTTATACCGTTGGAAAGCCTGTTTAGTTCCCTTTCAAATGGTGCCCCATCTGTAAGGAACATGCATTTGTGGGATGAGCAGCAGCACTGAGTATGTGGGTTGCGCCCATGAAAAATTTGCCAAATCTTCTCTGCCAATGCCTAACAGCTTATTCTGTGGACTATTCTTATATTATGGGGCACCATTTGAAAGAGAACTAAACAGGCTTTCCAACGGTATACAATTTGTTGACAAAAAACATTGTTACCAAAGAGAAATAATCTACCAAACGCAAATTTCCTTACTTTTTGTGCTAAGTTTAGATCTGGTCTCATAGCCTCAGCAAAAAATACCTCTGATGACGCAAAACGACGATTTTTACTCAATTAGAGTTTTTTTTTCCAGACACATAATACAGAGTTCTCTCGTCTCAGGGGGACATGAGGGAGGGAAGCACGGTCATTCGAAAATACTACCGGGTTTCTACTGATACAGAGCTTAATGCTAAGTATCCCTTTAAACTAGCCTACTCAATTGGCATGATTGGGAAATGTGGGCTTATGCTTAACAGGACAAGTTAGTAAGTTACAAGTAACTTACAAGTTAGTAAGTTATGCTTAACAGGACAGTTAAGCCACGTTTCTTTTTCAACAAATAACTAAAACTGTATTTTGAATCAAATGTTTTGTTTTGTTCTTTCCCACCCTGCATGTGTAGATATGGCTGCTGCAAACTACCTACAATCTGAAGATCAGTTTCTGTGCTCCATCTGTCTGGATGTGTTCACTGATCCTGTGACTACATCATGTGGTCACAACTTCTGCAAAAACTGCATCACTGAACACTGGAATACTAATGACCAGTACCTGTGTCCCCTGTGTAAGAAGGGTTTTACCACAAGACCTGATTTGAGAGTCAACACTTTCATCTCTGAGATGGTCGCTCAGTTCAGACAGTCAGCTCAACAGAAAGCCAGCAGCAGCAGCTCAGAGCAACAAGTGTCCAAACCAGGAGAAGTTCCCTGTGACGTCTGCACTGGAACCAAACTGAAGGCCCTGAAGTCCTGCCTGGTGTGTCTGGTCTCCTACTGTGAGACTCACCTGGAGCCTCATCTGACCACGTCAGGCCTGAAAAGACATCAGCTGATCAACCCTGTGGATAAACCTCTGGAGCTGTTCTGTAAGACTGACATGTGTCTGCATGCTCTGCACTGTTTTAGACCACAAGACTCATGATGTTGTTCCTCTGAAAGAAGGATATGAAGGAAAGAAGGTAGAGCTGGGTAAGACAGAAGCTGAAATTGAGGAGATGATCCAGAAGAGACGAGTGAAGATTCAGGAGATCAAACACTCAGTCGACCTCAGTGAGGAAGATGCAGACAGAGAGATAGCAGAAGGTATTCGGGTCTTCACTTCTTTAAAGGAGTCTGTTGACAGTGGCCAGACCACTCTCATCAAAACAATAGAAGAGAAGCAGAAAACAACAAAAAGAAAGGCTGAAGCTTTCATCAAAGAGCTGGAACAGGAAATCTCTTAGCTGAAAAAGAGAAGAACAGAGGTGGAGCAGCTCTCACGCTCTGAAGACCACCTCCATCTTCTCCAGAGTGTCCAGTCTCTAAACACCAACCACCCTCCACCCACCAAGGACTGGACAGAAGTCGGTGTTTCGTCACCGTCATATGAGGGGATTGTAGTGAGAGCTGTGGCAAAACTCGAAGAGACCCTCTGTGAAAAGACTATCGAGCTGCTCCAAGCAGAGCTGTGGAGGGTCCAGCAGTATGCAGTGGATGTGACTCTTGATCCTGATACAGCACATCCTAATCTCATACTGTTTGATGATGGGAAACAAGTAAATAGTAGTGATCTAAAGAAGAATGTTCCAGACAACCCAAAGAGATTTGATGTTTGGAATTGTGTTTTAGGAAAGCAGTTTCTCTTCAGGCAGATTTTATTTTGAGGTTCAAGTTAAAGGAAAGACTTCCTGGGAGTTCGGTGTGGTCAGAGAGTCGATTGACAGAAAGGGAGGCATGCCACTGAGCCTTGGGGATGGTTTTTGGACGATATGGTTGACAAATGGAAATGAATACGAAGCTAATGACCACTTTATTCTCTCTCTGAAGTCTCCTCCTCAGAAGGTGGGGGTGTTTGTGGATTATGAGGGGGGTCTGGTCTCCTTTTATGACGTAGATACTGCAGCTCTTATCTACTCCTTTACTGACAGCTACTTCAATGAGAAACTCTTTCCATACTTCAGTCCTGGTTATGATCATGATGGTAAAAACTCTGCACCTCTGATCATCTCACCTGTCATTATGTATGAGTGTGACTATTAAGCTATCTTATTTCATGTATTGACTTATTTTCATTCAAGGGAAACAAATGTACATATTGTCAAGAAACACATCATGGAGAGAATATCTACCTTGTATTAAACTGACTACTTTCAGTTGCAGAACAAATCCGTCTCTTTAGATACCAATTTTGTGAAGGGGCAGTTTGACAGTGAATTTGTAAAAAATGCTAGAAAATAACCATTTATTTCTATTTGATATGCATGCCTCCTCTTAAGCATTTCCTTTAAGAGTAATGGCATGTTCACACTGAATGCGTTGCAAGTTTTCTGCGCAGCGTGATTGTGATTACAAAGTTAATGCAAAGACACAACATCATTTGTGTGAGTTTCAAATTTCAACTTAAGCAAGAAATTTGTGTGGCGCTGTTTAGTTAAAGCTTATCAGCGTTGAGATTCCCTTGCATAGCATAGCCATGATCAATTAATAAGCATGAATTCAGACGTTATAGAAATCTGCATCATGATGTAGTTATTTTGGCATCATTTTGATCCGTTTTGATCCATGGTTGAGGATGGAAAGTTTAGTAGTAGTTTGTGCCTACAGCTCTACATCAAGTGGCAACCTTCAGCGCTAAAAAAGTAAGCTAACACGGAGGTGCCAAAATCTGCAGTTCCTCGAGTTGCTACCTCTCTGATCATTTTTGGATTAGCTGGGAGTTAGGCACTGCCAAGATTGCCCAGGCCGGAGCCACCTGGAGCCGCCCACTTTGAGTTTTAGTTTGGCTTTTTACAAACCTATGGGTGGCGTCACAGACAATGTGTCTATGCTTTACACCAGTGCGTCTCGCACGAGTAACGCAAATAAACACAACCGATACCATTTCTACGAGTAATGCAGCCCACTGTGAATCTTCGCATCCTATGTGAATGCGCCATTAGGCCTTTTACATGTCTGTAGTCATTTATAATACTGGGTATAAAAAGTTAATGGACAAAGTTAATCAGTAGCTGTGTTTGAAAACGTTCCCTATCACAGAAATAGTGCACTATGTAGTGTGTTCGCCACTTTGTAGTGGTGTTCAAATTCACTGCGGTTAATTTAATTCACTATATAGTCCACTATCAAATACCCACAAATGCACTGCTAATTTGAGTGTACATACGATGTACCCTACATGTTACTCCCGTATCCCACAATGCAGCGCGGTCTTGTTTTCCTGGAGGAAAGGAGGCAGAAGTCACCACGAAAACTGAAAAGGAAAAATGGAGCTGGCTTTGGTTTCTAAACAGTGGAAATGTAACACGCAACATATATAATATCCAACATATTACTATTCTTCTGAGTAGGGGTGCACCGTTCCGATATTAATATCGGATATCGGCTCTGATATTGACAAAATATTCAGCTCCACCGGACAGTTTTTATTTACTTTTTTTCCTCCGTTGTAGCACCTGGACCCCTGTTCACTGCGTACCCTTCTCACTCTTGGTAGTAACTTTATAACACAACAATTAATAACCCACAACTAACTCTCTTTAAAAGGATAAAACACCATAGCACACGACAAATTGTGACTTAAACAATTACATTAATAAATTTACATTTACAATTGTACAACGCCGAACGGCATGCTGGGTAACATTATAGCTGCTAGCTAGCCTGGTAGCATAACAGTTTGTTAAATCTTGTTTGGTCGTTCCTTATATATAGTTCACTATTTACAACACTAAGGGCCCTATTTTAACGATCTGAAACGCAAGTATCAAACGTGAAACGCAAGTAGCTTTGTGGGCGGATCTCGGGCGCTGTTGCTATGATACCGGCGGGATAAATGACTCTTGCGCCCGACGCAAATCTAAAATGGGTTGGTCTGAAGTAGCTGGGTGTGGTTTGGGCGTAACGTGCAATAAACCAATCAGAGCGTTATCTCACATTCCCTTTAAGAGCAGGCGCACTAGTTCCATGGCGGATTGCTATTATGATGGAGGATTTGCCTGACGCACACCAGGAGCAGTTCACAGCCGAGGAGACTGATGTTCTCGTCAGGGCTGGAGCGGGAGCTGTCAGGGATGCGGCAAAGTAATAATGGTGCGTTCTTTTTGTCTTGTAATCGCGACTAGTAGCTCGAGTGTGATGTCACATCCATGTCGGAAAACGAGTAAACCGTGGGTTGTTGCGTTCTTTTTTGTCACACAATACTACGAGTCGTAGAAAAGATGGATTTTTGTAACATTTTTAGTAACATTTAGGATTCTATACATGGGTTTCTCGGCAACATCATCACTGCTTGCGTACGCAACCGGGGGGCAGAAAGAAGACGTGTTGTGTAGCTAGCTAGTAGTAGCGGCATAGCGTAAGTCAAAATGCCATGGAGTTGTTGCGTGGTTAATTGTAAAAACAGAGCCAGTGATGGGTGCCTGATGTTTAACACACCTAGGGGGAAGCATGCCTTTGCCAAAAACCAGCGGAGGTTATGGCTTCAAGCCATAAGAGGGGCAGATTGGGGTCATATGCAAGAGTCAGGCTCCCATTGTATCAATCAGAAAAGTTGCAGCTTGTTGTTGTTCAGCTCAGTGATATCAGATCAGGGGTGTGCTACTCGAGTCCGGACAATAGACAGTTAAAGGTCCGGATTCGAGATAAGTTTAGACTGCTAGCTAAAGCTACATCGATGTTTTGGTAAGGTTAGCGCAACAGCGTTAGCCTAGCCTACTATGTGAATATTACGACTGTCTTCGGAGTTTACTATATCTGCGTCCACGTTGCCAAGATAAGACCTGTGGCGTTAGTGCTGCTTTTGTACATAACTTTATTGACTGAAATATTAAGCTTCGCTCCTCTGAGATGGGTGGGTTTTTGTTATACTAACTGGCTATAGTTAGCCTACATTAGCTAGCGGACATTAGCTAACGTTGCCGAGACAGTGGCAGTAGAGCTTCGGCGAGCTAACCAACACAGTGTTGTCGCCCTCTCGCCCACAATCAACCTCTGCTGCTAAAAACAATCAACCTGCAGTGATGTTTTGAAACAAACATATCGTACCTTTTCCCAGAAATCCTGGCCATTATTTTAAGGCATAAACCAACCATAAGGGTACACTCAGGAGTAACCCTGCTGCTAACACGGGCTATTACATTAGCCTAAAATGATCATTATAGCCATACATATATATCACAGTAACACTGCAAAATTAAAAATCGACAAATGACTAAATTGCAATCGGTCAAAAACGTTAGCTTTGTAAGACCATAGAGTATGTGTTATATAAATGCCATGACGAAATTCAAAGTGTAAATATAGCTACGCAATGTATGTCGAAAGTCTAGCCGCGATGTTTCCCCATTGGAATGAAAGGCAAACAGAGCTATAGCTAGCTTCTCATAACGAGAGCTCTCCAGCTCACAAACATGTATTAAATTGTAATCGGTCAAAAACGTTAGCTTTGTAAGACCATAGAGTATGTGTTATATAAATGCCATGACGAAATGAAGGGACTAAGACAATGTTCACTGAGACAAAAAAGCATTTGCATTATCGGACCAGCTCACCAATCTGGCTTTCTGCCCCTGGTATGCGCACGCACCCTGTAATGTTTGTAAACAGGAAACCCGTCTATTCACCCAGTTATTGACATATTACACCAATATATTTCACAGTTTGATACATGAAAATTACGTTTTGATTAACATTAACGTTCGGCTACTGCTCTTCTTTCTGCTCAAGGCTCGGCTTAAAGCCGTTGTTGTCATATAGCAACCGAGCGTCTCTAGCCAATTTCAGCTGCACAAGCTACAAAATTATAATTATGCGGTATTTAACTCCTAAAAAGACTGTAGCGACATGCCTATAGGTAGCAGTATACTGTGCTATGTGTACCACTTCTTCATTTGGTTACAACAAAGACAAAAGTGCTTAAAATTGTAGAAAACCACAATGTTCACTACGTGTGATGCACGACGTAGGCATCTTTGAAAGTGAACTCGGGGTCCTCTGAGTTCAGACGACTTGACGAGTTGTATATACGACCTCAGTGGCGTTCTTTTTGCAACTTCCGGTTCGTAACTCCGGAAAACAACTCGTAAATCGACTTCGGTGGACAAAAAGAACGCACCGTAAGTGCCCGTATTGACCAGGTGGCCTCTCGGGCGCATCTCCTCAAGTCTGAAGAGGATTGCTGCAGCCATGGAGCGTGGGCCTCCAAACGCACCACCTGCACCTGTTGTGCCCCTTCCTCCTCCCCCCCCACTCAATCTCCATCCACCCGCTCCATCAGGAGCGGGCCAGTCCCGGACCAGAACCCACCGGAGTGTCCAATCCCGCCTTAGTTCAACATCACATCTCCTTAAGTCCTCTAATATTTCCTTATTTATGTCATCAACACATCCATGATTCATGGAAATGTTGTGTAAAACACAACAAGCCACAAAAAATGCTGGGACTTTTTTAGGACTGTACTGTAAAGTGCCTCCTGATCTATCCAAACACATGAAGCGCATTTTCAGTAATATTGTCCTTTGTAATTATGTATGGTTTGCAAAAATGGGAACTGCTGCGTCCGTGTAGATGAGAGAAGCAAAGTGTACACGCGTTGTACACACGCTACATTATGGCCAAGCATGCGCCCCCAAAATAGCATCTGAATAACGTGCCACTGACTTTAGACTAGCACCACTGACTTTAGACTAGCGCC